>JALGBA010002695.1:2500-78041 GCA_023970755.1 Azemiops feae | reverse complement strand
AGAATGACGAGGGGTGACATGATAGCAGTGTTCCAATATCTTAGGGGCTGCCACAAACAAGAGGGAGTAAAGCTATTCTCCGAAGCACCTGAAGGCAGGACAAGAAGCAATGGGTGGGGGCTTCCAGTTCCAGTCTGCAGCGCCTGTGGTCGTGCGAAGAGTCCATTCTCTTCGCTGGCCGGTTTCCCCCCTGCCAGTAGACCCTGGACAGGGTCGAAAGTCACCCTGGAGGGGCAACTACCACTAGGGAGGACACTTGTTGATTGCGGAGGGAGTGGCAGCTCCCTCCGCGATCTGAGACAGCTCCTCTGGGCCGACGGGGAAAAGATCGGCCATTAACGCCTAGCTGCTCCAGCCGAAAGCCACAAGAACAGCTAAGCAAAAAGAACCACTTTGGAAGATCCGGGTGAGACCTTTCCTTCCCTCTCTGTACCCTAACTATCTCCCTGTGAAAAGCTTTTGGAATTATTTCCTTACTTTAAGAGAGTGACATTCGGATATTTGGGAAAATGAGCGCTGGAAAAACAATTAATTTTTATTGACTATTTGAATTGCTGGATTTCGGGGATCCTGAAAAAACTTTGCTTCTTTCTGCCTACTTGGCTTAGCTTAAAGCGGAAGCCTTTATAGAGGGGGGTGGAGTGTTTTTTATTTCTCCCCCCCCTTCTGTACATAACGTGCTTTAAGCTATTCTATTTGAATTTATTGCTACATTTAGAAAAAACATTTTAATCATATTGTTCAGTTTAAAACCTTTTTTTCCTCATTCTGTAACAAAGTATCTGCATTGAGAACTTTCACTGCCTTGCGTTTGGTGTGTATTCAGCTTAAACTTGGCTCCACGCCCAGATTTGGCTCCACACCCAGACATTCCTATCTGACTGCAAGAAGATACTTTTTTTTCCTCTCCCTGCTTTCCTTTCTATTATTCTAACTTGATTTTAAAGTGCTATTTCAGATATATGGACTGGCTCTTTCTTTTAGATTACAAATACAAGATTTACCTACAGTTTGGCTTTGAATTTATACTAGAAAAAAACTTTAAAGATGATGCTCCAGAACTAACTACTAATTTTCAGCACAAGGAATAACAGAGGAAGAACACCAATTTTAAAGAGGCCTGCATGCAACATATACAATTTAAAGAGATGGAAGAATCCCATTCACAATCTATTTGGAAACGTATGTTGGGAAGAATTTACGAATTCAATGAGTGAGTGAATGCTAGACTAGATGCTTTCATTATAAAACTTCAAAATGACTTCCAGATTTCAACTGACTACTCTACAACTCAAATAATAAGAGATGAAAAACAAAGTAATGTAGAAGAAAATATTACTGAGAACTTTGATGATCAAAGACGGATTTCCATTAAAATATCTACAAAGTCAAAAGCAATGGGACCTGATTTGCAAATACGAGATTTGGAGAATGGTGATAATATGGATAATCAATGAGTAATTATTACATTGAACAAAAAAAACTATACAGCTCTGATAGTATTGGAAAAAAGAGAAAAGAAATATCATCAGACTGAATTGTTCAGGAATATACATAATCAAATATGGAGATTTGATGATTTAAAGGCTCTTTTATGGAAACCTGCTTGGCACAAAAAGAAAGCTAGAATTAGATTTAAAAATGAGAATTAAAAATTTATCTGAAGGGTTAAAAAGGCTTAAGATTTTTGTTTGAGATAATACTACTGAGATGAAAATTACTGATTTGATTATGGTCTGGAATGGTAATATGGAATTGGTAAACAAGAAGAATAGAATAAGAAATAGAATATAGATATGAAAAGAAGTAAGAAAATATTTTTTTGGGAATG
This sequence comes from Azemiops feae, assembly GCA_023970755.1. Taxonomy (NCBI): domain Eukaryota; kingdom Metazoa; phylum Chordata; class Lepidosauria; order Squamata; family Viperidae; genus Azemiops; species Azemiops feae. The sequence continues at coordinate 76,210 of JALGBA010002695.1, read as the reverse complement.
GATGGGATTTAAATTTTAGAGTAGAATAAGAAATAGAATATAGTTGGGAAGTATGAAAATATAATGGTAATAATATGTATATTTTAGAAATAATTATTATTTTATAAGGGAAATTGAGAGATCTGAAATGTAACTTATTGTTTATTCAAGGCTAAATTGGAAAATGGTAATTGTAAATTAGTTAAATTCAAAAACGAGTTGGATTGATATTGGTGAAATATTACTGATATTTTTTTTACAATGATTGAATGCTATTTAGAAATGTATTAATTTGATTATGTTATAGCAATTGAGGGACTTTTAGAGATATGGATTGATTTATAAAATATATATTTAAAATAGAGTAGAATAGGAAATAGAATATAGTTGGGAAGTATTAAAATATAACAGTTGAAATAATATGTATATTTTAGAAATAATTATTGTTTTATGGGAAATTGGGAGACCCGAAATGTAAATTATGTGTTCATTCTAGGCCAAATTGGAAAATGGTAATTGTAAAATAGTTAAACTTAAAAACAGGATTTTGATTGATATAAGTGAAATACTATTGATATTCTCTTTACAATGATTGAATTCTATTTAGAAATGTATTAATTTGATTATGTCATAGCAACTGAGGGAAATAGAGAAGGAATTATTGAATTATATATGTTTGATTATATACTTTTTTTTTATTTTTATGATTGATCACCCTATCTCCACGTGGATTCTTAAAGCACTCTGATGTAAAATTAAAAAAAACCCAATAAAACTTTTTTTTTTTAAAAAAAAGAAGCAACGGGTGGAAAATAACCAAAGTGAGAAGCAACCTAGAACTAAGGAGAAATTTCCTGACAGTTAGAATAATTAATCAGTGGAACAACCTGCCTCCAGAAACTGTGAATGCTCAAACACAGATTGGACAGCCATTTGTCTAAAATGGTATAGGGTTTCCTGCCTGAGCAGGGGGGTTGGACTAGATGACCTCCAAGATCCCTTCCAACTTTATTATTGTTATTGTTATTATTGTTGTTGTTGTTGTTGTTGTTGTTGTTGTTGTTGTTGTTGTTGTTGTTGTTGTTATTATTATTATTATTATTATTATTATTATTATTATTATTATTATTATTATTATTATTATTATTATTATTATTATTATTATTATTATTATTATTATTATTATTATTATTATCATCATCATCTTCCCTGGGTGCATTTCATAGTATTCCAAAACATCTAAGATTATTCTTAAGTTATTTTTTATTAGTCTTTTAGATAAAACTCCATTTTGGTCTGTACGTGTAAATTCAATCAAAAATTTCTTTAATCTTTCTGCTATTATTGAAGCAAAAATTTTATAGTCCACATTTAATAGAGATATTGGTCTATAATTCTTTATCTGCTTCAAATCTGAATCTCCTTTAGATATTAATGTTGGCTTCTATCCACGGTTTTTTGTATTTTAGCATCTAAGAGTACTTCATTACACAGTTCTTCCATTAGTGGGCTTAATGTATCTTGTAGACATTTATAAAACTCTGCAGGTAGCTCATGTGGACCCGGAGTCTTATCAATGTTTTTTATAGCTTCTATTACCTCCATCATTGATATTTTTTTCATTTAGCATATTTTGTATGTTCTCTGGAATTTTTGATAACTCAGTATTTTTATGTATTGCTTATTTTTTCTTGAGAAGTTTCTTCTGTGTCATATAGTATCTCATAAAAGTCTTTGATTATTTTTTTAATTATGTCATTTTGGAATTGTAAATCGCCTTTTGAGTCTTGCAATTTATTTATCATTTTTTTCTCTCTTTCTTTTTTTCAATTTATATGCTAACCACCTACCTGGTTTGTTGGCATTTTCAAAGAAGTTTTGTTTTGCCCTTTTAATTGTTGGGCCATTTTTTCTGCCTCAGCTTAATTTAATTTATTTTTTATTATTTCTTGTATAATCGTGCTTAATTCAGGAGATATCCATATCATATCAATTGTGGACCATGATTTATACCTGTTTGAGTAAAATATATATTTTTGGATTCTTTTCTCTCCATATATCCTGTATACAGATTTCTTCTGCCATTTTAAAGAAAGTTTTAGGTAGTATGTTCCTTTCTTTTTTCCCTATTTTACTGCTTCTGTAATCCAGCTTCCCATCTACAATTGCATTAAAGTCTCCCATTAAGTAAATATTTTGATATTCCAATTCCACTATTTTTTATATAATTTTGGGTAAACTTCTTCTTGTTTGTTATTAAGTGCATATATAGCTACCATCAGTATCTGTTTTTGATTTATCATTATTTCTACCATTAATATTCTTCCCTCTTCATCTGCATAGATTTGTTTGGGATTCATTATTTCTTTAATATATAAAGGTATTCCTCTTTTTTGTTCTTGTTGTGGTAATGTGAAGTGAAGTTTCCCAATTTTCAGTTGTTCCAATAGTTTAAAGTGTTGTCTCTTAATATGTGCTTCTTGGAGACAAATTATATCCATTTTTAATTTTTGTAGTCGTGTAATTTTTTTTCCTTTTTGCAGGGGAGTTCAATCTATTTATATTCATTGAGAAAATCCCATTTTCTTTCTCTATCTCCTTCAGTTATATTTAGATTTTATTCTTCTAGTTCAGGAGTGTCAAACTGCCAGCCCATGGGCAGGACGCGTCATGACAAAACTGCGCCCACCCCATTGCGGGCAATGGGGAAAAAGCTCTGTTACGTCGCGTGATGTCATGTGACATTGCAAGTTTGACATGTCTGTTCTAGTTGTTCTTATCTGTCTCTGTTCTCTTGCTTTTGCCCCTTTTTCTGTATTTGTGTTTTCTGTTTCTTCCTCTTCCCTTGGTTTGGCTGCTCCTTCTATTGCTACCTCTTCCTGTCTCTTTGTTTCTCTTTCTGCATGAAATTCCAGACTTTCCCCTTCCAGGAATGCTTTGTATCTCTTATAAAATTCCATTGCCTTGAGCGCAGTATCTAATCTGTATCTTTTCACTCCTTTTTCAATTAATTTTCTGGTCAGAAATTGATATTCTCTTTGTGAATCTCTTATTCTCCTGGGGATCTGCTTCAACACTACAATTTCCTTTTCTTTATAAGACAGAGGATCATCTCTCAGACTTCTCAATATCTCATCTCTTATAGATCTTTTTTTTTTTTTTTTTTTTACAAATCTGATATGTACTTCTCTGGGGACTTTGTTTTTCCACGCATAGCTTGAATTGACTTGAAATATCTGATCTATCTCTCCTTCCATATCCTGTTTCCTGATTTCCAGTGCTTCAGTCAATAGCTCCATCAAGTCCACGAAGTCCTCTTCTTTATCCTCCATTATATTTTAAAATCTTAAGAAGTAAGATGCCTTTTCCATTTCCAAAACTGCCATTGGATCTTCCAATATTCTATTTGCCTGCATGCCTCTGATTTTCATCTTTTATTTCTTCCATCTTTTGATCAGTCTCTACTGACTTGTCTTCTATTTTCTGAATTCTTTGTTCATTCTTTGTAACCATCTGTCTAAAGCTTTCTAATTGAAAGTTTATGAATTTCTTGATTCATTTTATCAAAGTTGTCTTTTGTCTCCTCACAATTTTTCCTTGTATCTTCTTTGTGAGAGGCAATTGCCTCTTGGATTGCTTGTGGTGTCACTTGCATCTCCCTCTGAAAGTTGTTAGATTTCTCTTGTTGAAGCATTGATTTGATTGATCTCTCATACACAGGGCTTTCAGAGACAGAGGACAGGGCTGAGGGTGTTTTCTTGCCAGTTTTAGTTAAATTCGGAACACTCATTTTGTTTCCACCCCCTAAATATTTTATTAGCTCTAATACCTTTCCCCAATGCCCGCTTTAAACCAAGCCATTAATCTTATGATCAATACCACAATATATATTTTACATTTATCTTAAATAACTCTTATAGTTCTTATCTATAATCTCTGTGATACAGTAGCTCCCTAAGAAAAAATGGTAGAGCAAGATATAAAAAAAAATTGTAATCCACTTCTCTTTATGAGGCTCACTACCGGAACAATTGTCCAAAATCCAAGTTTATCACTCAGTCAGAATTTATAATCCACAAGGTCCTACTATTCAAAGTTGATAGTCCATAGGGCCTTCTTCAAGGGAAGTCACCAATATTTAGGCTTCTACTGTCCATAAATAGTTCTAATATAAAAAAATATATAATCCAATAGGCTCCCCAGGCAACAAAAAGAAAAAAAAATGTCCCAAAGTCCAGAGTTGTCAATCTGCCAAAGTTATAATCCAAAATGTTTTACTGTTGGTAATTTCTTACCATTCCCTCTGTCTCTGAGTAGTTTGTGAAACTACAGTATTTGTAATCCAAAGAAGCCAGATGGCTTCAAAATAGTTTGCAATTTTAGTTGTAATCCATCCTGTAGAGAAAACAGCCGAAGAATTTTTTTTCTTTTTCTGGCTGCAATTTACAAGGCTATGAAGTTCTGGGACATCAAAGGATTCAGTTTTTAATCTGTGTCTGGGCTTCTGGTCAACTTCCCTCACTCCAGACAAAATATATAAAGAAAATATATAAACAAAGCTTAGTGTAGTACTTTTCTTTTACCACTAGGTGTCATTAGGTGTCCATTTTGTAACTTTCCAGCGAGGATTTTTTATAAGACTTTGCTCTGATACTTTCCAGGAAAGGTAAAAAAAAGATATTATAATTCCCCAAACTTCTCTGTCTCTCTCTTCTCTTGTGTCCAAAGTAATTTTATAATCTTCTCTATTTTCCCCCAAAAAGGCTTAAACCACTTATTCTGGGAGAAGGGGTAAGAAAGAAAAAGCCCCTCCCTTTAGTTCTGGGAGTTCTTTGCTTTTGGATTGCTTCTTTTTTTCAAGAACAGGTTTTACAATCGTAGCGGAAGGAAAATAGTCTCAACCAGATCAGACATGTTGCTCACATTTGTTAAACACTTTTTCCTCCGGTAGACAGCAGCTTTTGACTGCCCGCATGGGTGCGAACAGTCTTTTTCCTGTTGATCCTGAGGGCTTCCTTGAATCAAGTGGGTCGACTGCCATCTCCCCGCGATCTATAAGGATCCCCTCTTGATCTGTTCTTTATTCTTTATAATTGCTTGGTATCCATGCAGATCATGAAATAATGTAAACACTAAAAAAAATTACTATATGCTGCACAGAACACTGCCTAAATTTGTCATTTTTGTTCATGCCACAATTTATACGATTTAATGCTAAGTCAGATCAACCAGAGACAACTTGTCACATAAAAAGTGATGTTCATTCTAAATAAAAGGCCAACTATTAGGTCTTTTATAGATTACATATATATACATATACACATACACATATGTACACACACACACACACACACACACATATATATATATGTGCTAAAAAAAATTGGATTGCTAACAAAGAGTTAAAGAGGGACTGGGATAGCTATTTTGAGCTAATTAGCTCTCATCAGCCAGCCATACCTTTCTAAGATTGGAACCTGGGCTGCTTGCATGTTAAGCAAATGTTTTAACCCATAGGCCACAGGCTCTTTCTCACTTTGTCAGCTGTATCAGGGAGGGAAGAGACAGGGGAGGAGATATGTCTTGAGTGTTTTTTTGATGCACCCTGTCGGCCCAAATATGGGAGGAAGAAATCTTTTGTCTGTATCAGCCCAGTCTAGGGCTATCCACAGGCAGCAGTTGCTACTGTGACATCATTTGTGTGCTAATTTTTTTTATTGCTAACAAAGAGTTAAAGGGGGACTGGGATAGCTCTTTCGAGCTAATTAACTCTCATCAGCCAGCCATACCCTTCTGAGATTCAAACATGGGCTGCATGCACATTAGGCAACTGTTTTGACCCCTAGGCCAGAGGCTCTTTCTCACTTTGTCAGCTGTATCAGGGAGGGAAGAGACGGGGAGGAGATATGTCTTGAGTGTTTTTTGGATGCACCCTGTTGGCCCAAATATGGGAGGAAGAAATCTTTTGCCTGTATGTGTGTATATATATATATCTTTTGCCTGTGTGTATATACACACAGAGACACACACTCACGCACAATGTCATTACCGATTCCACTACTATGATATGCTAACAAAAAGGAAGTAAAAATTGATACATTATTAATCTTTTTCCTTTTAATTTTGTGAATTTTTGCAGATATGGACAATTGTTTTAAATGCCCACAGGATCAGTATGCAAACAAGGAACGGAACAGATGCATTCCAAAGGTCATTAGCTACTTGTCCTATGAAGAACCATTAGGTATCAGCATAGCAACTTGTACAGTCTTGCTGTCTGTTATTACTGTTCAGATCTTGAAGACATTTTGGAAGCATCAGAATACTCACATAGTGAAAGCCAACAATCGTGACCTTTCCTACCTTCTGCTCATCTCGCTTCTGCTCTGTTTCCTTTGCTCATTGCTCTTCCTTGGAAGACCACTAACAATAACATGTCTCCTCCGTCAAACTACCTTTGGAGTCATTTTCACCATGGCAGTTTCTTGTGTGTTGACAAAAACTCTTATTGTAGTTCTGGCTTTCATGGCCAAGCATCCAGGATCCAAGATGAAGAAATGGACAGGGAGAAAACTGGCCATCTTCATTGTTTTTTCTTGTACTTTTCCTCAAGTAGGCATATGTGTTGTGTGGCTTGCAACATCTTCCCCCTTCCCAGATAGTGATATGCTTTCGATGAGTAAAGAAGTTGTCCTTCAGTGTAATGAGTCATTACCCGTCATGTTTTATCTTGTTTTGTGCTACCTGGGCTTGCTGGCCATTGCCAGCTTCATTGTAGCTTTCTTTGTTCGGAAGTTGCCAGACACTTTTAATGAAGCCAAATTCATTACTTTCAGCATGCTGGTGTTTTGCACTGTGTGGCTGACTTTTGTTCCAACTTACCTGAGCACAAAGGGAAAATATATGGTCACTGTGGAGATCTTCTCTATCTTAACCTCCAGTTCTGGATTGCTGGGTTGTATCTTTGCTCCCAAGTGCTACATTATTCTGTTGAGACCTGAACTGAACAAAAGAGAGCACTTAATTAGTTGTAAAATTTGAAGATGTCAGTTTTGAGCGGCTGCATCATCAATATAACCAGAAGATATTTAAGTGACATAGCCTTGTATATTCATAATTTATATTCTTTCTTTCTTTCTTTCTTTCTTTCTTTCTTTCTTTCTTTCTTTCTTTCTTTCTTTCTTTCTTTCTTTCTTTCTTTCTTTCTTTCTTTCTTTCTTTCTTTCTTTCTTTCTTTCTTTCTTTCTTTCTTTCTTTCTTTCTTTCTTTCTTTCTTTCTTTCTTTCTTCTTTCCTTCCTTCCTTCCTTCCTTCTTTCCTTCCTTCTTTCCTTCCTTCCTTCCTTCCTTCCTTCCTTCCTTCTATACTTACTTACTTATTTGTATACTTACTTACTTATTTGTATATTTACTTACTTACTTACTTACTTACTTACTTACTTACTTACTTACTTACTTACTTACTTACTTACTACTTACTTACTTACTTGTTTACTTCCTTCCTTCCTAGTTTTATATGTCCACGCTGCTCATTTTCTGGCACACACATATAGAGGTCATAATCTGACATCTAAACCAACTAAATCCTTTTGAAAATGGAACAAAATTTTATTACAGTTTATACAGTAGACAGTATACCTCATGCCCAACAAAGCTTTTTCCCTGGGAAAAAGCAGAGCTAGAGTTCATATTCTTTTGGCCCACTGCATATGAAAGACATGGCCACATAAAAATGAAGATACAGTGAAAATTACAGCTCTTACTTTGGAATCCCTGGGATAAATTCCTTCCTTTGACATTATCATTATTTACTGCTTCTCACTAGGTCAGCATGCCAGCTATACTATAGTTGAGATATGGTCAGCAGATAAAAGTAATCTGGTTTATTGGGCCAGAGGTTCTTGTTTTAGTTTTATCTTGTTGCCACTTAGGGTCTCTTCAGTTTGCTATCAGTATTTTTTTGCAAGGGCAATATCAACAATATTTTTTTTGTGTTTTTGTTTTTTTGAGGAATGGTTGCAGATCATAGAAGTATGCAAGTGAATACAGCTGACATGTGTATTGGGGTTTAATATCTCTGGCTAGATAACAATAATATTTAAAAAAGTACTAATAGTACAACTTAAAAGATCTATCAGTTTCATGCCTCCAATTCATAATATGCAATTAAGCTCCATCCTCAGTGTCTTAGTGCCTGCCAAGAAAGAATATCTTCAAGGATTTCCACAATGTTAACAGCATGTAGCCTGATGGATGACATATGGAAGGTTTTACAGGGCAGGAGCAGCTATGGAAAATGTAGGTCTCCCAAGCACTTCTATATGGCAACATTTAAGTAATTGGTCATGGAGCATGCCCACTTTATCCAATTTGTTCGAATGAGCAGATATTCCCAAAATGTTTTGCAACTAACATTTCCCTATGCTGTTTAGGGTGTTAGAATTGATAACCATTCCTTTAACTACGTAAGGAAATAAGCTGGCAGCCAATGCAGCTGTTACAACAATGGGTTAACATAGGCAAACTGAGTGGGACACAATATCCTATAAGCTACCAAATTCTGGATCATTGTAATTTGTGGTTGGACTTCAGGGGCTGAGCTATGAAGACATGTTCAATAATCCAACAGTTGAATGTCCAAGGCATGTCAGAATAATAAAAAGTATCTTCTCAACTTTTTTCTTTGATGAAAGGACAAAATGTGACCAGGTTTATACACATGGTTCTGGATTGTATTGAAACAGGCATTGTAAGGTTTCCTCTTAAAGTGCAAGTTGCAGCTGTTGACACAAGTTTTGCACAGATATATCTGTTGCACCAGTTGGGCACATTTCTAGAGCTGGGGGACTTTTAGTAGTCATTTGTGCCATAGACACCTCAGGAATGGACTACTGCAATTTGTTCTGAATGGAGCGTTTCTTAAATACGTCTTATAATCTATAATTGGTCAAGGAGTCAGTTGTGTGAGAAGAATTACTGACAAGTCATACCCATGTGTCACCTGCTTCACTACATTAATTCTTGTTTCCCTCCTGAGTTTAATTCAAGTTCTCTTTATTTCTTTATCTCTGCAATTCATATGACTGGTCCAATAGCTTCAACCTGAATATAAGAATAGGCAGTTAAGAATACATAAGTTCTTTTTAAAAAAATCATCCAGTATAGGAATGCTACTACACTACAACAACTGCTGCCAAATGGTAGCATGTCTATTTTTGCCTTGCCTTGCCTTGCCTTGCCTCGCCTCGCCTCGCCTCGCCTCGCCTCGTCTCGTCTCGTCTCGTTTGGTTTTGCCTTGCCTTGCCTTGTTTTCTTCTTTTTGGATGTTCCCCCACTTTTAGAGATTCAAGTCCACAGACTTAATGGAGGATGAAGAGGTTATCTTTAACATCTTTTAGATATTATGCAGAAAGTCACTACATTATTAATATTGTAATTACTGACAATAAAATGTTGCAGGAATTGACTTCTAAAGCTTTATGCTGAAGATCCAATATAATTCAATTTTATAATTTATACCAGGGCATGTTTACTTGCTTTTTATTTTTTTATTTTTTTTTCTATCTTTGAGTAGAAAAAACTGAGAAAGAATGAATGACCCAAGGTCAATCAACTCTTTTGTGCCTAAAATAGGACTAGAACTCACCATCTCCCAGTTTCTAGCCTTATGCCTTTCCAATTATACTAAACTCACTCTTCAAATGTAATAATTTTGTTGGGCTCATGCATAAAGCAGCACTACAATTCACAGTCTGCTGGTTTTTAACCTGATACCTTAGCTACTAAGCCTAAATGTCTCTCCCTCTTTCCTTATCAAGTCTAAACTATTAAATTTTCTTTATCTGTCTTCAAAGAGACATTTGCCCTCTTTCAGCCATCTTTTCTTTCATTCATTCCCCAAGCTTTCTCAAAAATCATGTGTAAGGGAATATCACCTGGCCCTGGAGATTTAAATGGATTCAGATTGAAAAACCATTCCCATATCATTGTTCTATTCATCTCAAGAGCCAGGACTGATCCTTCAAGACACAAACATTCTCTCCAAAAATCATAACTGTAACGTATTGGCCACAACTGTTTTAAATCACTTGCTTAATATCTGACCTACATTGCTGTATTGTTTAACAGTTGCTGTTACTGAAAGCCAGAATGGCTGTCTCCAAGCTGATAATGAGGTTTGGGGCGGGAAACTGTTACTTTAAACCTATTGGTTGCCATCTAGAGGCTAACTGTGTAAATAGCTATGCAGTATCCTTTAGGGCTGCTTCTGTTCTGAGTTAACAAACTTGTTTGCTGTTTCAACACTCTGCCTCGTTCAATGCCTAAAGAACCGAAAATATAACAGTGGCAACGAGGATGGGATCTGCTGCTTCATTGAGAGAGCTTGAAGTCACTAGGGGGTGAGGTCAGCACAAAGCCTGACAGGAACTACGTTCCCCCCCTCGGTCTGCCAGCAAGCCACACTGGAGACCACCACGCCCCAAGGATCCATCCTAGGGCCTACACAGAAGCCAGCAGCGCAAGGCATTGAACAAAGAAACAAACCACCATGGCGAAGGTCAGGAAGCTCGAAGAATTCGACGTAACTCACCTGGAGAGATGGACGTCCTACATCTCCCCGTGTCAAAAATTACCTCCGTGCCAACCAGGTCACCGAAGATGGATTGAAGGCCGTGACACTCCTCTGTGTGTGCGGCCCCACCACCTTCGACATTGCAGAGAACCTGGTCGCTCCTCGAGTCGGTCACCTACGCAGACTTGAAAAAAAAGCTCTGAGACCACTTCGAGCCAAGTTATCCATTATAGCATGGAGGCACGCTTTTGAGCAGTGGGAACAACAACCCAAAGAGTCTGCAACAGAATTCATTGCCGCTCTTCATCAAGCATCCCGACTCTGCAATTTTGCAGATTTGGAGGAGAGACTATGAGACCGCTTAGTCTGTGGACTCCAGAATCGAGAGCTCCAACAAAAACTGTTCACTAAGGAGACTCTCTCGCTAGAGGAGGCCTTGAAGGAGGTCATGGCAGACGAAGCCGCCGGAGGGGCCGTTAAAGTGCTACGGCCCTCCAAAAGCGTGCCAAGCACCATCCACCACAAGGACGCTGAGCGGATGGAAGATACCGACTCAGACTACAAAGTTGACCAGCTACGAAAGCACCCAGAGAAGGGACCACAGCCAGCTGAGAAGGCAGTTCCATTCCTTAGATGCATGGGCTGCGGAGGCCGCCATCAATGCGTGGATTGCCGATTCCGAACTGCAACATGCCGGGCCTGTGGCAAACCAGGCCACATCGCTTCCATCTGCCAAGGTCGTCAGAGGGACTGCCGGAAAGAAGACGCATTCAGGAGAGGTACCGGGGCCCTGGGTCAACACCGAGTAGGGTTCTGCTCCAGCCGAAGGAGCGTATTCTGCACTGGTGCCCATCACCCCCTAAAGCAGAAGCTTAGACTATGGGTCAAGCTTCAGGGAGTTCCATGCAAGATGCAAATGGACACGGGCTCAGCCATGTCCATCATTTCACAAGGAACATTCAGGCACCTTTGCCATTGTAGCAACAGATGGACCAAGCTCCGGCCATCTAATCTACTACTCACAGACTTCCAAAACTCCCGAGTGGTGGTCAAAGGTGAAGCCACACTTCTGGTGGAATTCAAGGGGTTCAAGGGGCCACTAGATGTCGTAGTGGTGGAAGGCCAACGCACGAGCCTCATAGGGCTCGATTGGTTTGATGCATTGGGCATTCAAATAACCGGCATTCACCGAACACAAGCGGCAGATCTGTCTCCAGTCTGCCAAGAGTTCACAGATGTTTTCAGTTCTAGTCTAGGGGAGTACAAGGGTCCTCCCATCACCCTCAAGCTTGATCTTATGGTAACTCCAATACGGATCAAGCCTCGTAGAGTGCCTTTCGTGTTAAAACCCAAAATTGATGCAAAGCTGGATAAGCTAGTGGAACAAGGGGTATTGCAGCCCGTAGACAGTGGGGTGTGGGAGACCCCCATAGTAATGCCACTAAAGGCCAATGGGGAAGTGCGAATATGCACTGACTATAAGTGCACCCAAAACAGGGCACTTCAACAGCATGCGTACCCTGTGCCAGTTGTCAGCCATATTTTGGCGTCATTGCAAGGAGGCCGTGTGTTCGCCAAATTAGATTTGGCACAGGCCTATCAACAACTGCCCATGGACGAGGCCACGGTAGTAGCCCAGACCATTGTCACCCATAGGGGGGCTTTTAAGGTTAAGCGCCTACAGTTCGGTGTTAGTGTAGCCCCAGGGCTGTTCCAGGGAGTGATGGAGCGCACACTCAAGGGAATTCCAGGGGTTTGCCGCTACTTCGATGATGTCCTCATTGCTGGGGAATCAGTTGAGATTCTGGCTGAACGGCTTAAGGCCGTCCTTCCACGATGTGGGACTTAAACTAAAAAAAGAAAAGTGCAAGATTGGGGTAGAGTCAACCGAGTTCCTTGGTTTCCGCATCGATGCCGAAGGCATTCATCCGGCGGAATCCAAATTAAAAGCAATCCAGCAGGCCCCAAGGCCGAAGTCAAAGGGAGAGCTTCAGGCTTTCCTAGGCCTTTTGAATTTTTACCATGCCTTCCTCCCAAACAAGGCTGCAGTGGCAGAGCTGTTACACTGGCTCTTGGATAGACAAGCTCAGTGGCAGTGGACAAGTGTCCACGAGAGTAGCTTCCAAGCAGTCAAATCACTGCTGTCGTCAAACTCAGTTCTCACTCATTTCAATGAGCAGCTGCCTGTCTGCATTGCATGTGATGCATCCCCGTATGGGGTTGGGGCTGTGTTAAGCCACTTAATGGCTGATGGGAGGCAGAAGCCCATGGCATATTACTCCAGGACCCTATCATCCGCAGAGCGCAACTACGTGCAAATTGACAAGGACGCTCTGCCCATTGTGGCCGGAGTTAAAAAGTTCCATGACTACTTGTATGACTGCCAGTTCACAGTCTTCATGGACCACAAGCCACTCCTAGGGTTGTTCATCACAAACAAACAGACATCTCAGATTCTGTCTCCTCGAATGCTGAGATGGTCTATCTTCCTGTCAGCCTACAGCTACAGGATGATTCATAAACTGGGCAAGGAAATGGGCCATGCAGAAGGCCTGAGCAGGTTGCCCCTGCCACATGCACACATCCTGGCTATCCAGGATTTGCTGGAATCTCCCCTTCACACTGGGGACATAGCTGCTGAGACAGCAGCTGACAAAATGCTGAGTCGTGTGCTAAACTGGGTACACACAGGATGGCTGGACAAATGTCCAGGGCCAGAATTTCAGAGTTTCTTCATGAGAAAAGATGAGCTTTCAGCTCATAAGGGGTGCATCCTTTGGGGAAGTAGGGTCATAGTCCCGAGCTCTTTAAGGCACAGGGTCCTAGAGTCTCTGCACGAGGATCATCTGGGAATAGTCTGGATGAAGGCACTTGCGAGGAGTTACCTTTGGTGGTCAGGGCTAGATAAAGCCATCGAGGCCCAAATACATGGTTGCTACACGTGCCAGCAATCCAGATCGGAGATGCCGCAAGCCCCTGTCCACCAATGGGAGGACACACACACCATAGTCAAGAATCCACATCGATTTTTCCGGGTCCTTTCAGGGACAGCTGTTTTTAATAGTGGTAGATAGCCATTCTGAATTGTTAGAGGTCGCACCAGTCCCTACTATGACTACTGCCAGGACCATCCAGGAACTGCGCAGAATCTTTGCAACACATGGACTTCCAGACGTGTTACTCTCAGACAATGGGGCTCAGTTTACCGCTTCTGAATTCCAGTCTTTCCTCAGGGCAAATCTAATACCGCATGCCATGTTGGCTCCCTTTCACCCGGCCTCGAACGGCCAAGCAGAATGCATGGTCCACACAACCAAGGAATCACTGAAATGGATTGTCACAGGGGATTGGCATCACAGACTGGCACATTTTCTACTCTGCCAATGCACAACTCCCTGTACCGCCACGGGCAGAAGACCTGCCGAACTCAGATGGGGCCAGTGTTTCATCACCAAGCTGGACAGGCTGCTCCCCAACCGGGTTGCCTCAGACTCTGCTCAGCCAAAGGCACCTCGGAATTTGCAAGTGGGTGACCGGATTTGGACCCAGAATTATGGGCAAGGGGCTTTGTGAGTGGCAGCCGTGGTTGTTAAGATGTCGGGACCACTCTCTTATGAGGTGGTCCTGGAAGATGGGCGAGTCATTTGTTGGCACATTGACCAGCTGCGGCGGAGGCTGGCGAACCAGTCGCTGGCTCAGGACTCTCAAGAGGGCCGCACGCAAGGGCCGTGCAACAGCGGCCCAACAGAGGAGCTTGCACACTCCAACAGAACTCTTACTCAAGGAGATGGGGAAAAGAATGTAGGAGAGCTTCCCCTGGACAGGCACAGAGTATCCACTGAACAGGACCGGCAAATTGCACTGAGAAACAGCCCTGCAGACTTTGCTGCACAATTGGACTTTGGTTTGGGCCGACCGGGACTGGCCGGCCAAAGGGACCTGAGTCAACCTGACTTCACTGGACCTCAAAGTCCTGGTGTACCCAGCCTGGCAGGTGAGTGGGTAGACCGGGAGACCCCTGCAACCCCTAGGCATTCAGAATGGTCAAGAAGGCCACCTAAATATCTGCAGGACTACGTCCAGCAATTGAGAGTTTGAGCCAGCTAGGAGGAAGGGGTGTAATGTATTGGCCACAACTGTTTTAAATCACTTGCTTAATGTCTGACCTACATTGCTGTATTGTTTAGCAGTTGCTGTTACTGAAAGCCAGAATGGCTGTCTCCAAGCTGATAATGAGGTTTGGGGCGGGAAACTGTTACTTTAAACCTGTTAGTTGCCACCTAGAGTCTAACTGTATAAATAGCTCTGCAGCAGCCTTTAGGGCTGCTTCTGTTCTGAGTTAATAAACTTGTTTGCTGTTTCAACACTCTGCCTCGTTCAGTGCCTAAAGAACCGAAAATATAACAATAACAATCTCTTTCCCAGTAATACAAGATGATATGCTGAATTGTACTGAATTGTGTTCAGTTCAGTTCAATTCAATTCCATTCCATTCAGTTGCTTTAGAATGACTCAGAATGACCCAGCACAGTTGATAGCTGAGAATGTATGTTGGTAACATGTCTGCTGGAGTTATCAGCTGGACTTAGTGTTGTTGCAAAACAAGGTATTAATGAAATCTCATACTGGTTACACATTTTGAGTGATATTTGATATAGAATGTTGAGGAAGGAAGTTACATAAAACCCCAAATCATGTGACAATCTCAGTTTGTTGCAAGAACTGAATTCTCTACCCAATGTTGGGCCATCCTGGATGAAAACATTATGGAAGAGGATGGCTTGTTGCTCTGTACAGCATGGATGTTCTGGTGCCATGGCAGTGACCATGAAGTCAATGGCAGGGATCAATGGCTGATGTCCTTAAGCAGTGGCAGTGGAAAGGGGATCAGGCTGGAGAGGGAAACTTATTATTGGTGTCAGCCCTCTAGCAATGTGAACATGAGCTCCACTTATTGGCACACATAAGTGCCTTTGCATTTTCTCTCTATAATTTGCCCTCATCATATTGCAATATAATAGCTATCTAATTATTCAAGTGGCCACTGAGATAATGTCTTCTGTCATCTACCTGTTTCTTTACCATGATTCGTCTACTCCTTAATATTAGGCAGAAAAAGTAACAAGAAATGTCATTATATTCAGAAAGTTACCACAGATATAATTTATATGTGAACTTAAATGACTAAATGTTGCATAGTAATAAGATGATCAATTGCATGCAATGCCTTATTTATTAACTAATCAACACTGGTAAGAATCAGAGACAGCTTTAGAATTAAATACAGCTATGATTGTCATTTTCTAAATCTTCTAAAAGACAATATTTTTCCTTCATTCATATCTGAAAACACAAATATTACAGAGTTAGAATTGGGCTCCCTGTCTAAGCAAGAAAATTCTCCTCTCCTTTAAACATTCAGTCATTCCTTGGTAAATGGGACAGGTCTCATTAACAGTTTGGGAGGTCACAAATATATGTTTAGTTTTACTATAGGAGGTAATGAGGCAGAAGGCAGCATGTAGGGAGGCAAAGAAGCAGGGAGGCAGGAGGGGGAGAAGGCAGAGCTGTCAGCACTGATGGGAGGCAGGTTAATGATTTAAAAAGATACTGGGGATATTGGATCCTGGGATTCCTGAGCACACAAAAAAGTTCTCCATGGCAGTACAGTGAAATCCCCATACTATTTTGCAACAAATATGGTTCTTTTCCTCTATATTAATTATATACCAAAGATAAATAAAGTAGCTAAGGGAAATGGGGATGTTATGAACAGAGCAGAGGAGGAGGAATTCTATAAATATTGTAGTTAAAATAGATATAAGGTTTCTGTGCTTTTATTATTGATACCTGCTATTTAGTCATGACACAGGGAATACAAGGTTATAATTCCAAAATGAGCAGAATAATTGTTTTGCTGTAAGAGATTCTCATAATAATTCAGGGAATGGGAGAACACAGGAATATACCTTTGAATGGCATATTTGAATTCACAATATTGACATTAATACTCCTGTTTCTTCTGTTTCCTCACACAGTGAGCCAAACTCAGGTTGCTAAATGTAGGGTATGGCATTCCCCACCAAGAGTTCACAGATATTCACAGTCAGGAGATTTCATCTATGGAGATATCATTTCTTTGTCTACCGTGGATAGCAAGAAAATAGACTTCATCCAACTTCCACTCGAACCTGCCTTAACAGAAACGTTGGTATTCCTTCTTTATTTTTTTTCTTGCCTACTTATATTTCATTCTTTTTAGGGCCAAACAAACAGAAAACATATCTAGCACTTCTTACACAGTAATTCCATCCAACCAGTAAAAGAAGAACTGCCTGGGATAGTTATCTTCTGTGAGAAGCTATTAGTAAATCCAAGCATTTGTTCTGAAGAGAACTTTAATTTTCAGTCCAGTTGACTGCCTGCACAAATCCCTGAAACTCTCTTAGCTAGATTTTCAATAGTTGCTTAGCACTGCCTTCTTGCTAGAGCTGGAAGAGTATGACTAGCAAAGTCATCTACTTGATTCATGTCTAATGATAGATTAGAAGTCATGGTCTCCCTGTTTCAAGCCAGGTTCTGTAAGCAGCGCACCAAACTGTCTCTCTGTTCATTTCTTATTTGGATTACTGTTAAATTTATTTACCTTCTTTTGTTATATTAAGAAATAACTGAAGACAGTGAATATATACTCTGTCCCCCTCTATTTTCCTCACTGATGCCAATGGTTTATTATTATTACAACTTCAGTTTTGAAATTAAATGGTTAATTTTGTTTAAAATAATTTTAAAGTGTGGACTTGTGAACAAAAAAATATTTAGACATAGATTTTGTCATGGTTCTACTGAGTGGAAATATCTGTCATTGAAATGTAGCATACTTGAAATCTAATGGATAGTTGAATTTCAGGAATATATTAGGTAAAAAGGTGCTATTCACATAATTTCCAACAATATGGAATGCTTCCATGTATATAGATAAATATCCTGCCTTTTTAAATATCTCCTGACAATATTGTGAGAAACTGGATGCTTAAATTATTTTCATTTAAATTTTTCATGACTTTACAGTTATCTATCAAATAGTTTTTCCTTTGTTCTAGTTATTTCTCATTGTTTCTTATTATAAAGGATAAAGGAATCTGCCTAAAATCACTAGAAAGTGACCTATTCAACTCAAACGTAAAATCTCACCCCCCTAAAAATATATCTCTTTACTGTAGTCAAGCTTATAAGGCACTCTATGAGATGCTCACTTAGGTTCCCAAGATTGTACATTTGCATTTTCCTCCTATAATTTGAAGAGTGATAATAATAATAATAAAAACCTCTTTTAAGCAAACCTGGGCTAACCACACCACTCTTAGTGGATGAGATAGCTGGTCAAACATTAGGAAATAAAGGAGTATATTTGCAGCTCAGAGTTGAAATGAGGGGTTCTTGGTGCTCTCTGAGCTTGCTTGTTTTCTTGCAGACATTTCATTACCCAACTAGGTAACATCACCAGCATTGATGATGTTACTAGTTTGGGTAATGAAATGTCTGCAAGAAAACAAACAAGCTCAGAGAGCACCAAGGACCCCAAATTAGGAAATTTCATTCTCAAGTGTACTGCCTATTAAAAGAACAATTTCCTTCTTAATCAATAACTAAAATATTTTAATGGACAAGAAACATTACAATGAAAATTACTAAGAAGCTGACAATAAAATGATGAACTGAAAATATGTCCAATGCTAACAGCATGTAATGAAAACCTTTGTACAGAGTAGTGACTGAGAATTACCAGCAAATCTTAGCTCTGGCCTTTGCTGTAAAGGAAATCAATGAAAACCCCAGGATGATACCGAATATTACACTGGGATTCAATATTTATGACAGCTATTTAAGTTCCAAATGGACCTATCATGCTGCAATACAATTTCTCTCTTCAAAAAACAACCTTTTGCCCAACTACAAGTGTGGCATCCAGGACACTCTATTAGCAGTTACTGAAGATCTGACTTCTGAACGCTCCCATCGAAAGCCCAATATTTTGGGCATTTACAAGATTCCACAGGTAGGATATGTATATGTGGAAAAGAAGATAGAAAATGCATGAGAGCTTTTTCATGTCTGCACATATTTCCCATGGCTGCTATTGACAAAAGGAGAAAGAGGAGGAGGAGGAAAAGGAGGGGAAGGATGAGGAAATGGTTGTATTCATTGGATTACCAAAGGACCACCAAACACTAATACAGGAGATAGCCAAGTTCTATCTCTTTATTTTGTATGTTCCCATGAAAGCCATATTTTCAGCTTTCAGATCATTTAAAGTTTTATTAGTTTACAGTATACAATACAACGAAAACACAAAAGAAAATAGTGGAGAAGATGGGGAAGGGAAAAGGGAATAGGGAAGTGAGGTAGGGAAGAGAAAAAAGCGAAAAAAGGCTTTGACTTCTGACTTCCGTTGATGCAGCAAAGTTGAGTATCAACGTCATACCACAACTTTTTACTTTTACAATCTAATATAAGCTGGCCATTTCAATAACATCAAGTCTATCTAATTGGTAAAACCCAAAATCAAAATTTCATTTTTTTTACTTCAAGCTCAAAGTCTAAGGTCCCTCTCACAGTTACTGCTTTTGAGCCAGGTTTTGCATAATCTGTACTTTTACCTTTGGTTTTTCCTGCTTAAATGTAAAACCTTGCTTTTCTCCACATTAAATATCATTTTATTGGATAGGGCCCATAGTTCATGTCTATCAAGATCTTTTTTGGATTCTGAGCTTGTCTTCTGAGGTGTTAGCTATTCCTGCCAGATTAGTGTCATCTATATTTTGCTCAGAATTATATTTCATTGCCTCCTATATTATTGCAAAATAGGAATGAATTTCATTGTTTTTTACTTGAAATATGATTCCTTAAAATATAGAAATTTTAAAAAAGCAATAAAAGACTTTTGGATGGAAAGATTAAAATCTCTTAAATGCAAACGGTTTCAGTAAGGAGGTCTTTTATTATTATTACTGACATTTTGAAAAACCCTATTTCTTATCTGAATGTCTTTTCAGTTTATATATGGCTCTGGAATGGTGGTAACAGAAAAGGACCACCTGCTTTACTACTTTCAAATGGTTCCAAATGTACTTTATCAGTATAGAGGGATTATGAAGTTAATCCAGCATTTCAACTGGAATTGGATTGAATTCTTTATTGCCAACAGGATGCATTTAGAGAGTGTCATGAACGTCATCATTCCAGAATTTGCAAAAAATGGTATCTGTACTGCAAACATATATACATTCATTGAGTGTCATGGTAAAACCCACATGAAATGTATGGAAAAATCTTACTTTGAAGTCATGGACAGCAAAGCCAAAGTGCAGATTTTCAGTGGAGACATGCGTTCCATGGTGATTTTGAGATGGTTGCTCTCTTCCAAATTTGAGTTTCTGATAGAAAAACCTAAAGGCCATGTTTGGCTTATGACTGCTGGGATGGAGCTGAAAAACATCATTGAAGATTCTGACTGGCCTATACTCGAATTCCATGGTTCATTTTCCTTTACAGTTCATTCTGAGCAAATCCAGGGATTCCAGAAATTTATCCAGAATAGAAACCCTTTGAATTCAGAAGGGGATGGTTTCATCAGAGATTTCTGGGCTCGGACATTTGATTGTCCATTCCAGGACTCTAGATTCCATCCTAAGAATAGGGATGCCTGCACAGGGATGGAAAATCTGGAGAACCTTCCTGAGCATGTCTTTCCAATGAGGATCTCAGGCCAAAGCTATAGCATCTACAGTGCTGTTTATGCTGTGGCTCATGCCTTACATGCCATCCATGCATCAGTCTCCAGACACAAGGCAATGGATGGAAGGGAGAGAAGAAAACATCTGAATCAGCAGCTCTGGCAGGTAATGGCTCAAAAATTGTGGCATAGAAAATGATGTCTCATACTTTTCATATGGCAGAGTTGCAGTATCTGTCCTTCCTAGCCAGTATAATTAATGATCATCTATAGTTATATTTATAGGTAATGAACATTGTATTCTGGTTGATTAAACTTTAATTGCCACCCTGAATTCATTTTCATAAAATGATTGAAATTTCAGTTAACAAAGAAAGAATAACATCAATCTGTGAGATACAATAGTATATAATATACTATTTAAAGATAAAGAGATAAATAACCTTTATTGTCATTTTTATATTGTGGGCACAATGGCACACATAAAAAAATGAAATTTAGTTGCCCGCTCTCAAAGTGAAACATATACATGACACACACCTAAACATACTATGTACAACATATATATAGACCCACATCCCTACATATACATAGCAAATAAATATTTAAATACTGTCCATCTTGAATATATAACGCAAGGAGGAAGTTTGAGAGTTCGCAAGGTTAATGCTGTATGGAATGAAACTATGGCTGAATCTGGATGTTCTGCTACGGATACCACGAAGCCTCCTCCCAGAAGGTAACAAGGAAAACAGGTTGTGAAGAGGATGTTTAGTGTCCCAGAAAATCTTGCGGGCCCTGCTCAAGCAACGCTTCTGTGCTATGTCCTGGATGGTAGGGAGGGAACTGCCAATGATCTTTTCGGCCATCCTCACCACTCTGCACCGCCTTCCTGTCTGAAGCAGTGATGCCTCCAAACCAGACTGTGATTAATATACTATATAGAGCAGAACAATAAACTGTGGGATACAACAATATATACAATTGTATATATGAGATATAATGGTACCTGAAGTCTAAAAATTATATTATGATCGTGAATTTAAAAATACAGTGTTTCACTCTTTATTTCATTTTTTTTCTACAATTCTCATGTTTTGGTTTCAAACCCAAAGTTAACCAATCACAAAATAAAGCAATATGACTAGAAAAGTATTTATGTAAGGAAGTTTAACAAATAAAAGAATTATGTGTGATGCTGAAATCAATTTTTTACTGTCAGGTGAGCCTCCTTTACAATGTCCCTGAACCCAAAACTGGATCGAGCAAAACCTCAATCACTTTTGCCTTTTTGTTTCCCATTTCAGCTTTCTTATCGGCTGAAAAGATTATCATTTAACAACAGTGCTGGAGATAAAATTTCCTTTGACCAGGAGGCCTCTCTGCTTGCAGGATTTGACATCATAAATTGGATCACATTCCCAAACCAATCTTTCATTGGAGTGAAAGTTGGAAGGATGGATCCATGGGCACCACTACCTAAAAAACTTATCATTAAGGAAGAAGAGATAGTATGGCATCATGGATTTAACCAGGTACAAAATATCATAGTTTGTTGAAAGACTTCAGCTACCTTTTTCACCAATCCTCATGCTATTAATTCCAGTGAATGTAGATTGAAATACATTCCCTTCCTCAGAGGAGTCCTATATCAGCTCTTCCAGAAACTGTCATGTGTTCCTAATTAGAGTTCTCTAGATTTTCTTCAATGTGCAGTGAGTTGAGGGAACCCAAGAAAAGGGCTCAGAATATTTAATCAAGTACCCTTAAGTTTTTCCTTGGTCAGTGTTAGCCATAAGCAATGTGATACTTTCTACCACACTAAGACTTTTCCATTGATTATTCAGAATTCCAAAATCAGAATTTCCATTGTGTAAAAACACCATTTGGAAATGCTGATAATTATGTAGTTGTTATTGTGAAAAAGGATTATCTCCCTCTCAGAAGATTGATACTTTTTTCCAAGCTGTAGAAATCTCAGCTAACTCAATTATTTCATATTAAGGAATTTTTTTTTATTTCATCTTGGAAAAAGTTTAAGTACGAATCATTCTACTTAGAAACTAGAAAATGTCACTGCATGCCATGTTGTAACCCAAGCATTAATGTTTCTGAGCCCATATCTTTGAAGATGATCTTTTTCATCTTACCTTGCCAACAGTCACGACCTATCTCTGTGTGTAATGCCAATTGTCAGCCTGGTTATCAGAAGGAAACAAAGGAAGGAGAACCATTTTGTTGTTACAACTGTGTGCCTTGTCCAAAAGGGTGGATATCTAACAAAACAGGTGAGGTGAATAATTAAAAGATTAAACAACAGGATTATCTTCCTTTCACACAATTCACATTTTCCCAAGATGTAAAAATCTCAGCTAACTCAATTATTTAATATTAAGGATTTTTTTAAATTTTGTCTTGAACAAAGTTTCAATAGGAGTCATTCTACTTAGAAACTACAACATTTCACTGCGTACCATGTGTAACCCAAGCATTAATATCCTGTTTCCATGGCCGTGTGCAACATACTTCCATGTAGACAGATAGCTGTATACTCGAATGAACAGATCAAAGAAGAATACTTTATTCACAGAGATATTCAACAACTCACGATTAAGATGAAACACGTCTGGAATGCATTAATCTGGATCCATATCATTAGGTTGAAAGACAGTGATGTCCTCCTGTCCTGTATATAAATCACATGTTGAATAATTGCTGTGTCCGAGCCATGAGGCTGGATCCCAATGTGAAGAGAATCAATGGCACAGAGCCAGGAAGTACAGTCATAAACCTTTGAACTCCTCCCACTGACTAGATAAACTGACTGCTGAAACTACATTACCCATAGGCCATCTCTTAAGGAGACAGCATTAACCCTATAAATGCTAAACATCCTAACATACAGTTCTTATCTACTGGTTGGTCCAGAACACTCCCCTCTTGGAAACATAAATTTCCACTACTAACTAACTAAAATAAGCAAAAACGTAGCATCAAACATGCAATTTCACTGTTAGCTGACTAGAATAAGCAAAATATAACATTAAGGCATGCAATTTTCATTACTAACTATTTAACTAAAATAGGCAAAACATGTTATCAAGACATGTAAACATGCATAACTGTAAGGTAAATACAAAACATGCACAATTATAACAGAGATAAACAAGGTGTTACATCAAACAATGCAATTATGAGGTAAACACAATATACATGGCTTGAGGCTTAATCTTCCAGCTCGGTCTTCTTTTGCAGCAGGACCAGGTCGGTGATTGGCCTGGTGTACAGCCCTTTCACCAGAGTCTTTGAGTCACGGTCTGACTCATGTGGCTTCACGATCTGGACCTCAGCTTGGCGAACTAGTCCAGCAAACTAGGTAGGCCCTACACAGAAGTCTCATGGGCCAATAGTTCTGGTATGCGTCCTTGTCTTTCAGCAAGACAAGGTCTCCTGCCTGTAGGAGAAACTGGAACCAAAGGGATTTCTGGGTCAGGAAAACTGAAACCGAAAAATTCTTAGGAACAAAGGCACCTGGATCCACAGGATTCACAGGAACAAAGGAAGTTGGGACCACAAGAACCTCAGGAACAGACGAAGCTGGGTCCATGGGGAACTCAGGAACAGCAGAAGCTGGATCCACAGGAACCTCAGGAACAGACGAATCTGGAACAAAGAAATCTGGAACCACAGGAATCTCTGGAACAAAGGAAACTGAGACCACAGGATACTCAGGGACTGAAGGAGCTGGATCCACTGGATACTCAGGAACCGAAGAAGCTGAAACCACAGGATTCTCAGGAACAGAAGAATCAGGATCCAGAAGATAGTCTGGAACAAAGGAAGCTGAGATCACAGGATTCTCGGGAACAGAAGAGACTGGAACCACTGGATCAGCGCTGATGATGGCTGCTTCTTCTGCCATGCAGGTAGTGAGAACCTCCTGTGTCAGCGTGGGTGTTTTTGTCACCATAGAGTCTATGATTGTGCGGGGTCTGCCAATCATGCGCTCCCACATTTCTCCCATGCGAGATGCATGGGGAGGGTAATTTTTAGCCTTCAGGCCCTTGTCAATTATTGGCTCATGACAAATACCTTCAATAGTCTGTAAGTTCTTGCAGGCTCCTACAAAGTTAGTTCCTTGGATGCTAAGACAAGTGATCAGGATGATCAATACTATGCCCAATCTAATGGGTCTTCGTTTGGAGGAGCATTCGAAGTGGGCTGGTTGCAAGAAACGTTTAGAAGGCAGTTTCTCTGTCTCTTTGCCCATTGAGGACAAGCAGATGGGTTGGACGATCATTTTCTCATCTTGTCTGATGAATTTACTGGGTGCCTGAGGTTGAACATTGGCATCTTGATCTGGAGCTAGAAGCATATAGCGTTTTGGTCTCTGTGACATCAGGCTGTTTGGACAAGCCAAGAACTCAGGACCTTTTAGCCAGATCAATTTTGTCAACTGTGCTGCAAAGGTGGACCACCTAGCTTGGTCCACAAGGTTCTTATCTGTCAGCATATGTTGCCATTGCTCAGGACTTGAAGATGTTTCAATCTTTTCTACTCTATTACCTACATAGACGTAGAAGTGTCTGCTTTGGTAGCAGATGTAGCTTGACATCACCTTGCTGTTTGTGTAGAAGGTGGTGGTTTGTAGCTCAAGACATATCGTTTGTGTTGTCAGGATGGTGAATTTTACTGCTAATATGGTGCCACAGAGTTCTAACCTTAGTACATTGTGGCCTTGTTGCGTTTTTATTTTCACCTTTCCAATGATGAAAACGACAAATGAAGCTCTCCCCGCTATAGGCTCTCTCCCCGCTGTAGACTGTGATGTATCCTATGGTTGCAATCACCTTCGTTGACACATCTGAGAAGGCATACTTTTCTTTCTTTTGTACGGTGGCGGGTGAGCTGGTGATATACATACGTTGCACGTGTATGCTTTGGAGACAACTTAGGAGTGTACTCCATGTCTCCCAATCTTGCTTCTCTTCTGGCAGACGTGGTCCATCCCAGTGTGTGGTGCTCTGGGAGAACGCGCGTAGCTGCAGAAAGTTTTTGTCCTCTATGAACAAGGCTAAGTCATTGTGACTTTTACTAGTCTGGAACACTGTTGCTTCCAAAATGGGTTTGGTTGTCACAAGTGTGAAGTGTTCTTGGCATGGTTTTAGGTGAGGTGCTCTTCCATTACTAAGAATGGAGGTTGTTGAGCTATTCTCCTGGGTTGGAGTTTGTAGTTGGTCAACACAGACCATTCCTGGGATGACCCATTCAGGTTCCATCTTAATGGCAGTTGGAGGGCTTGTTGGGCCCCTGACCATTCCGTGGTAGGTGGAGGTGACAGGGGCGTCTACTCTCAATGGAGCCAAGAGTTCGGCTTCAGGATTTAGGAACCGTAACGCAATTGGGGGGAGTTGGTCGACAAAGAACGTTCCTGGGATGACCAATCCAGGATTTAGGGACCGGGAACTCCCATTTACTGGCTGGTTGCGGAGTCCAGTGACTTTCCTCCCCGCCGTGCTCTGTGGTACAGAGTACGTTGTGAAAGACGTTTCTTTGCTTGGGGGTTCACTGGGGAATGGTGGGTCATTACACACTAATGTGCAGTTGACCTTGGCGGGCACCTCTGGGCACTCTTTGGAGCCATGCTGGGACTCTTTGGTTGAAAGAGAAGCTGCTTGTTGTAGCTGTTCAGAATCTGGATGCAGGGCTCTCAGGTGCTTGTCACTCTTGGTTGAGTGACACTTCCCTTTAGCTGTACAAGCTTTGGCTGTGTGTTCCGCAGACTCACAGCATTCGCAGCAGACCTTGTACTCTCTTAAATCTAACCTTCTTCTCCAGCATGTTGGAGGATCAATTGGTGCCGTGCAGGCATTGCCATCAGGCTGGGTTGGTACAGTGTTGAGGTCATCAAGAGCACGATCAGTGGCTTCTTGTTGAACCTCATTGACATTGTTCCCAAGAGCAGGGAAACGTGGTACAGACAGCTGGTATTTTTCTTCAGAATATTTCTTGTTGGGGTTAACTTCCAGTGGCATGGATGAAGGACCTTAAGGTTTGGGTCTGAATTCCTCTGCCCTTACAATGAGCTGAGGAGGTCTGGCTTCTTGTGTGCATACTTGTTGGGGGGGGGGTTCTCGTCATTCAGATGGTGCGTTGCCAGCTCCCTGGCCAGTTGGCCCATCTGGTCATTGAGATTCTTCTTCTTGTCTATTCGGTCTTGGGGAAGTTGTGGTTAGCTGCGGTACTCCCACCTGCTCATGTTGAATTGCGCTTTGGTTGGCAACATAGGCTTGTACACAGTCATATGGGTTTGCAGCTTCTATCTCTTCCAAGTTGTGTGTGAAGGCAGCACCTCTCACTTCTGCCTGTAAGGCTGCGACTCTTGCTTCTTTCCTTGCTGCCTCCTTTTCTTGTTGCAGAAACTCAAGCCTGGCTTGAGCTCTGACCGTTTCTTCCTTTTGTTTAGCCTCGCATAGGGCTGCTCTGGCCATTATTCCTTTTTCCAGTCGCTCTACTTCGGCCATTTCCTCCTTTTCCAGTTGCTCTGCTTCTGCCGTGCGTAGCTCTACTTTGGCTATTTCTTCCTTTTCCAGTTGTTCTGCCTTTGCCACATGTAAGGCTGCGGTTGTTTCTGCGGCATCGATTCATGCTTGCGCAATCTGATCAGCCAGGCTCTCTGCTCTGGATACTCGTGAAGCATGACTATGGTGAGAGGGTGCTTTGGAGCAATGGGAGGCGCTTGAGACGGAAGTTTGTTGTGACACGCTGGAATATGCCCGGGATCATGGTAAGACATGGTGAAAGAATGAAGCCTTTTTGGAGGTGGGAGAGGGTACCCCATGTGATCGGGCATTCGAATAATGGGAAACTTCAAATTCATACAAATCGAAGTTGATTGGTTGGACCAGCTTTCCTGGTCCAATAGGCCACTTTGCCACGACTAGGGAAGACTCAGAGGTTTTCCTAGACAATTTGAATGAGTTTAGTGAACTTCATTCTTTGACTACTAGGGGTCACTGTTTGCAGATCAGCCGCAGGGGTACTGTCTGACAGTAGAGGCACCACTGGGGAGCGCTCTCTTGCGTGTGTGGGTGCTTCAATGAAGTTCACCCTTTGACCACTAGGTCACTGCTTGCGTGAGTGAATACTTGAGCAAAGTTCACTCTTTGACCACTAGGGGTCACTGTAGAGGCACCATTGGTGTACTCTCTGTGTGGGTAAATACAAGCTTGCTGTTTGCAGATCAGCCAAAGGGGTGCTGTCTGTAAAGATGCCACTGGGGGGTGCTCTCCTGCGTCAGTGGGTACTTCAATGAAGTTCACCCTTTGACCACTAGGTCACTGCTTGCGTGAGTGAATACTTGAGCAAAGTTCACTCTTTGACCACTAAGGGTCTCTCTATCTGGGTAGCCACTTCAGGGAAATTCCTTCTTTGACCACTAAGGGGTCGCTTCTTGCTTGAGTGATTGCTTCATGTGAAGTTCCCTCTTTCACCACCAGGGTGCCTTATCTGAGTAGTCTTATCAGGGAAATTCTCTCCCCCGCTATCAGGTGACACTTGCTGTGTGGTTGGGGGCAAGCCTGCTGTATCTAGTAGTCACCACTCAGCGTTGTTCCTTGGTATTGCTTTGAGAAAAGCCAGCCAAATTGTGTCTTCTTAAACCACCTTACAAGCTGTTGACCTCTGAAGCATACTGAGCTCTCGCTGGCTCCCTGTATGTCTCCACCTGGGTCGTATAGCTTCGTGGAATAAACAAGGTTAATTTGCTGCTTGTTTCTCTTTGAACTGTGCTAAGTAGGTGCACCACTAGGGGGCATTGCTTGCTTGCTTGGATACTTCAGTTGAAGTTCACTCTTTACCCTCTAGGGGGTGTTGCTTGCTTGGGTGATTACTTCAGGTGAAGTTCACTCTTTGCCCACAAGGGGACATTGCTTGCTTGTTTGGGTGCTTCAGTGAAGTTCACCCTTTTACTACTAGAGATCATTGCTTGCATGAGTGATTATTTCAGGTGAAGTTCACTTTTTACCCTCTAGGGGGTGTTGCTTGCTTGAGTAGGTGCAAGTCTGCTCTTTGCAGATTAGCTACTGGACGGGGGGTGCTGCACCTATGCTTCTCTTAGAACAAAGTGTTTGAATTCTCCAGCAGGCTATAATGCTGAAGGCTGTTTGGTTGGCAGCCTGATTTTAGGTGTTGTGCTAGTCTCCTCTCACAGCACAAACATATCTGTTCTCCCCGCTTTACTTCCTGTTTGTTTCAAGCTATGTGAGTTGCAAGCAAAGGGGCGGAAGCTGCTCAACTCTCCTTTGAACTTTTAGAGACACAATCTTTAGATTCCAAGGGAGGGGGCTTCTTGGTGGAGTTTAGCTCTTCTAAACCCCAGTTGCTTAGTTACCATGGCAATTAATGGTTTGACTACTGCTTTGTCTTCGAATCAAGTTTTATGGGCAGGTGGGGGAGGTTGCCTGCTCTGAAAAGTCTTTTGAACAAAGCCTCTGCAGATTAACAACTTTCCTCTCTTTCCAACAAACTTGCGTCTGGATTGCAGGCAAAGAAGGCTCTATGCAAAAGCTGTTTAAAGGTTACGTGCTGGGTTAAACACAAAGATTTCCTCTCCAAGGCTGTTAGGTAAAATGCAAGCACACATATTTTTTTTGGCTTCTTTCCCCTCCTTCTTTGTCTGTTAAATTGCTGGCAAAAAAGGGAGGATCGCCCGTTCTGAGCTTAAACGAAAGGCAATAGGGGCTTGGAAGCTTTGAATTGCAAGCAAGTTTGTGGAAGATACACAGATTTGATCTTTAGAAACACAGTCTTTATACATGCAAGAAATTCTGGCGATGTGATGTAGAAAGGCAGAAACATATTGGGAAGGGAGCCTGAACCCAATTTTAACTCTTTTAAAACGTTGGCTGGCAAACAGATTCAATAGCATTTTCAGAACAATATAAAGAATATTTACAATCCTTCACTTTGTCTGCCTTTGCAGAGGCATGGAGCCCCAAAACATCTCATTTGCTTTACTTTGAAACATTCCAAGCTAACGTGAAAGTAATCACTGATTTTAACTTGCAAGAGTTCAGCTGTTCTCACTTCATTCAGACAAGGCATAGAGAATTGCATTAACTTTACTGCATCCAAGCTGATACAAAGAAGATTAATGAATTTACTTTTAACTTCCATACAGGGCACAGAGATCTTTAACACTGTCTTTCAATTATCCTGTTTCCACGGCCGTGTGCAACATACTTCCGTGTAGACAGGTAGCTGTATACTCGAATGAACAGATCAAAGAAGAATACTTTATTCACAGAGATATTCAACAACTTACGATTAAGATGAAACACATCTGGAATGCAATATTAATCTGGATCCATATCATTAGGTTGAAAGACAGTGATGTCCTCCTGTCCGGTATATAAATCACATGTTGAATAATTGCTGTGTCCGAGCCATGAGGCTGGATCCCAATGTGAAGAGAATCAAACAATGGCACAGAGCCAGGAAGTACAGTCATAAACCTTTGAACTCCTCCCACTGACTAGATAAACTGACTGCTGAAACTACATTACCCATAGGCCATCTCTTAAGGAGAAAGTGTTAACCCTATAAATGCTAAACATCCTAACATACAGTTCTTAGCTACTGGTTGGTCCAGAACAATTAATGTTTCTGAGACCAAAATTTTGAGGATGTTCCTCTTCATGTTGTCTTGCCACAGACATAACCTATTTCTGTATGTAATGCCAATTGTAAGCCTGATTATCAGAAAGAAAAAAAAGAGAGAGAATGGTTGTTGTGTGCCTTGTTTAAAGGGTGGATATCTAACAAAACAGGTGAAGTGGTAGCTAAAAATAAACAGGTTGAGCAACAACAACTTCAACAAAAGCCTACAACAAAAAACTAATGCAACATCTTTTTCTATAGCTGTTTAACCACACCCTGCTTGTCTATACAGTATCCTACATGTATGTTGAGTAAATGGCATGGAAAGCCAAAGAGTTGTTTAACATGCTTTCACCACTTCTTAATTAGGATTACTAGAAAATCTATTTATATTAACTGGTAACCCAATAATATTAGTCCCAGGGATATTCCCCCCCACTTAGCAATAGGCTTCAGAACAAGCAAAATACGGCAATTTTGGCCAGGAGACTTTCAACCACCTTCAGCTTGTATCCTAGTTCTTCATATGCTGGAACAATACTGCCCAGGAGGTATCACTCATTCTTTTCATTATCTTCGGCAATGGATATCTTTCA
Organism: Azemiops feae; assembly: GCA_023970755.1. Classification (NCBI taxonomy): domain Eukaryota; kingdom Metazoa; phylum Chordata; class Lepidosauria; order Squamata; family Viperidae; genus Azemiops; species Azemiops feae. The sequence continues at coordinate 45,668 of JALGBA010002695.1, read as the reverse complement.
CAGTATTATTTATAAATATCATGAGTTGCTTTATTATTCCTTTACCTTAGAATATTTCTTTTTAAATTATTCTTTATTATTGCTTGGTATTGATGCAAATCAGGAAATAATGTAAACACTAAAACAAATTACTATATACTGCACATAACACTGCCTAAATTTGTCATTTTTGTTGATGCCACAATTTATAGGATTTAATGTTAAGTCAGATCAACCAGAGACAACTTGTCACGTAAAAAGGGATGTTCTTTGTTCATTCTAAATAATCAGCCAACTATTAGGTCTTTTACAGTTTACATATACATACATACATACATATATACATACATACACACACACACAATGTCATTACCGATTCCACTGCTATGATATGCTAACAGAAAGGAAATAAAAATTCATACATTATTACTTTTGTGAACTTTTGCAGATATGGACAATTGTTTTAAATGCCCACAGGATCAGTATGCAAACAAGGAACGGAACAGATGCATTCCAAAGGTCATTAGCTACTTGTCCTATGAAGAACCATTAGGTATCAGCATAGCAACTTGTACAGTCTTGCTGTCTGTTATTACTGTTCAGATCTTGAAGACATTTTGGAAGCATCAGAATACTCACATAGTGAAAGCCAACAATCGTGACCTTTCCTACCTTCTGCTCATCTCGCTTCTGCTCTGTTTTCTTTGCTCATTGCTCTTCCTTGGAAGACCAATCATAATAACATGTCTTCTTCGCCAAACTACCTTTGGAGTCATTTTCACTATGGCAGTTTCTTGTGTGTTGACAAAAACTCTTATTGTAATTCTGGCTTTCATGGCCAAACATCCAGGATCCAAGATGAAGAAGTGGACAGGGAGAAAACTGGCCATCTTCATTGTTTTTTCTTGTACTTTTCCTCAAGTAGGCATCTGTGTTGTGTGGCTTGCAACATCTCCCCCCTTCCCAGATAGTGATATGCTTTCGATGAGAAAACAAGTTGTCCTTCAGTGTAATGAGTCATTACCCATCATGTTTTATCTTGTTTTGTGCTACCTGGGCTTGCTGGCCATTGCCAGCTTCGCTGTAGCTTTCTTTGCTCGGAAGTTGCCAGACACTTTTAATGAAGCCAAATTCATTACATTCAGCATGCTGGTGTTTTGTACTGTGTGGCTGACTTTTGTTCCAACTTACCTGAGCACAAAGGGAAAAAATATGGTCACTGTAGAGATCTTCTCTATCTTAACCTCCAGTTCCGGATTGCTGGGTTGTATCTTTGCTCCCAAGTGCTACATTATTCTGTTGAGACCCCAACTGAACAAAAGAGAGCACTTAATCAAACATAAAACTTGAAGATGTCAGTTTTGCAGTGGCTTCATCATCAATATAACCAGTAGATATTTAAGTGACATAGCCTTGTATATTCATGATTTATATTCTTTCTTTCTTTCTTTCTTTCTTTCTTTCTTTCTTTCTTTCTTTCTTTCTTTCTTTCTTTCTTTCTTTCTTTCTTTCTTTCTTTCTTTCTTTCTTTCTTTCTTTCTTTCTTTCTTTCTTTCTTTCTTTCTTCTTTCTTTCTTTCTTTCCTTTCCTTTCCTTTCCTTCCTTTCCTTCCTTCCTTCCTTCCTTCCTTCCTTCCTTCCTTCCTTCCTTCCTTCCTTCCTTCCATAGTTACTTACTTTTATACTTACTAACTAACTAACTAACTAACTAACTAACTAACTAACTAACTAACTAACTAACTAACTAACTAACTAACTAACTAACTAACTAACTAACTAACTAACTAACTAACTAACTTGTTTACTTATTACTTCCTAGTTTTATATGTCCACTCTGTTCATTTTCTGGCATACACATATAGAGGCCATAATCTGACATCTAAATCAACTAAATCCCTTTGAAAATGGAAGATAATTTTATTACAGTTTATACAGTATACAGTATACTGCATGCCCTACAAAGCTGTATACTGTATACTACATCTAGAGGCATTAAAAACCTCACAGAAACTATGTCTGAAGCAAGTGCAATGGGCGCAATACTTTAACCATTTCATCTTCACATTACTTTCTAGATGATGTGTTATTGCATATGCCTCAATACAATTACCCTAAAGCAGAAATAATCAAACCAGTGCTTCCCTCCCACTACTTAGCCAGCCACCTGAGTGCAGACAAAGGAAAGGTGTCTAATAGACAATGACCACAGTTCTTAAAATTGTGCTAAAGGAAGACAAGTGGATTATTAATTATCAGCTGAATGATTGGACCGACTTGTTGCCTTTTGCTAAAGTGGCATACAACAAGTCTGTACATAGTAGCACAGGATTCACACCTTTCAGGGTAGCTATGGGTCAGGAATTTAAGCCTATGCCTGAACTACCCATAAATGTCCCTCTGGTGCCATTATTAAAAGAATGGGTCTCCCAATTATGAAATACATGGCCAGTTATGAGAAAAAACCCTTACAGATGTTTGGAAGGCTTATAAAACTCAGGCTGACAAGAAACACATAGAACCCAAATTGTTCAACATTGGTGATCATATCTGCCTCTCCACCAGCTAGCTACAGACTCTACAACCTTCAAAGAAATTATGACTCAAGTTTGTGGGGCCATCAAACATATTATAAATCCTGTGACTATACAGCTGGAATTGCCAAAATCCTTTCATTGGGTCCATCCTTTGTTTCATTGTAGTCTATTAAAATCTGAGGTTATTTCTCCATTTAGGAGAAGCCTTCCACCACCTCCTGAGCCAATAATGGTCAAGGGGGAACAACATTTTGAAGTTAGAGAGATCTTGGACTCCTGCAGACATAGGGGAGAACTCCGATATTTAATAGCATGGAAAGATTTCCCCAAAGCCCAAAATGAGTGTGTGAATCACTGTAATGTCAGAGCTTCCAGATTTGTAAAGTGTAATGTTTCCCTTAACTTCCTAATTTTCTTTCTCTCCCTATTTATCATGTTTCCTTCTGCAGAACTGACATCATTTTTTGGGGGGGCAGCATGTCAGGTCCACCATATTGGTGTCCTGCCATTCAATTGGAGGGGAGGGAGGAAGATTGCTGGCATTCTTTGCATGTTTTTGCTTTTGCTGTACCTCAGCATTCTCAAAACAACTCTGCAGCATCACAATGTCTGCCAGTGGACTAGTTAGGGGGGCGGGGTTTGGGGAAGTGAAAGAATTGCTTTGTGTTTCCTGCTGGACGTTCAGATTCCATCTGACTTTTCTGTACCCAGTTTCTTTCAGTAAAAGTTATTTTGATTAACCTCAATGGAGTCAAGAGTTTTACTTTCCTGAGGGACCAGCTAGGGCAGGTCCTTACACTAGCCAAAAGTCATCCAGACGGTTTATGTCTGACATTAGATTATAAGGTCACCCATTTTCAGACTAGATGTTTTAAATACTACAATAACCGGCTCAATATGTATATCTGGTTTGGATTACTGTCTGTTTATTTATTAATTCATTCATTTATAACCAGCTTTTATTATTTTTATAAATATCTCAAGGCAGCAAATGCATAGAATGCTTCTTCATCTTCCTATTTTCCCTGCTATTGTCATTATTGTTGTTGTGATTGTGATTGTTGTTTATCACACAGTCAACCAGATGCTCAGATTGGATTTGGCATTTTTGTCTACCTATCGAGTTCTTTCCAAGATTGTTGTTGTTGTTATTGCAATTTCAATTTTGAAATTAAATTGATAATTCATGCAAAATAATTTTAAAATGAAGAATTTCTGCCCAAAAATATTCACAAGAGATTTCATCATGTTTTTAGCACAGGGAAGTGTATCTGTCATTCAGATCTGGATTGTATGAAATTTGGTAAGTAGCTGAATTTTGTTAATAAATTAGCTAAAAAAGTGCTATTCACATCATTTGAAATAAGTCAAAATATGATTATGTATATACATAAATATCCAGCGGTTTTCAAATATGTCCTGATAATTATTATTTTTTTAGATTGCCTGGTTATTTTCATTAAAATAATACATCAGTACGTAGCTATTGTCTGAAATATTTTTCATCCATTCTAGCTATTTTTCATAGTCCCTTATTATAACTGGTGAAAACATTTATTTAACATCCTTAGAAAGGGACAAATTCCACTACACATAACAGATTTCTGTTATTATCAACAAGCTTACGAAGGGAGTCTATTTTATTTGCACTTATGTTCCCAAGACTATATATTTTCATCTTTTCTCTTATCATGCCAACAGTGATCATTAAAAAAATACCTCTGTTTCTCCATTTAAGCAAAGTTAGGCTAATGACATTGCTCTTAATGGAAGAAATAGCTAGTCAAACATTAGGAACTCAGATACTGCATAATAAAATAACAATTTTCTTTCTAACCAACATCTCACAATACTTTTATTAACAAGAAAAGATTATAATGAAAGCAGAAAGTACATTATGAAGGAAATATCTGTGAATATGTAACACACATATTTTTGCTGTGCTGTGACAGATAATTATCAACACATCTTTGCTTTGGCCTTTGCTGTAAAGGAAGTCAATGAAAACCCCAGCATACAGTATTACCCAATATTATACTGCGATTCAATATTTATTATCGCTATTTAAGTTATAAGTGGATTTATTGTGCTGCAATACAATTTCTCTGTTCAAAAAACAACCTTGTGCCCAACTACAAGTGGGGTATCCAGAATACTCTTCTAGCATTAGATCCCTCTTATTGAGGATCTAATTTCTGAACGTTCCCATTGGAAACCCAATATTTTAGGCATTTACAAGATTCCTCAGGTAGGATGTCTTTATAGAGAAAATAAGGTAAAAACTGCATGAGAGTTTATAGCAGTAGTTCTTAGCTTTTACTTATTTCATTTCCACTTACAGAACAACTCCATTACAGTATACTGGTGATCAACAAAGTTTACAACTGATTAAGTAACTTGTTTGCTGGAATACATTTGACTGATTTTAAAACACCTTCCTAATAAAATAACCACTTTAAAAAATAGGATTGCTGTTAAAATTAAAATTAATTGCTTCTAGTGATTTGCAGCTATTTTTAATACCAATAATGCATTCTTTTATTTTGTTTTGCTACACGTAGAATATTTTCATGTTACATACTTGAATATTCTATTTTGCTGAAGACCATATTTCTCTACATTACATGCAAAATAGGAATTAATATATTTTCACTTAAAACATGACTCACCATTTTTTTTATTTTAAAATTAGTCAACTATGTTTGAGTACAGAAGCTATTTAATAGAACCTGGAAATTAAGAAACTGAAAAACAAGAAAAGGATTTTTTAACAGTTATAAAAAATATATTACATGTACAAAGGGCTTTGGTAATACTAACTCTCAAGATTGTAACAAATATTAAAAAAAATCAGTCAGAAAATTATCTTGTCAAATTATAACAAATCTCACTTTCTATGGCTTATTGAAATAGTGGACCTTCATTACCCTTTGAAAAACATATTATTTCTTATCTCACTGTCTTTTCAGTTCATGTATAGTTCTGGAATCTTGGAATCTGAAAAGGACCATCTGCTTTACTACTATCAGATGATTCCAAATGTACTTTATCAGGGATTATAAAATTACTCCAGCATTTCAACTGGAATTGTATTGGATTCTTTGTTGCGAATTGGATACATTTACAGAGTTCATGAATGTTATCATTCCAAAATACTCAAAAAATAGTATCAATTCTGCAAAGGTATTTACATTTTCAGTTTATTTTCTGAAGTAAATTACATGAAATGTGCAGCAAATGCTTAACATGAACAGCAAAGCCACTGACTGGTTTTCAGTGGAAATATGTGTTCCATGATCCTTTGGAATGGCTGCAATCTTCTCAAATTAAACACATAATCAAGATTTCATCAGAAAAACTCAAAGGCCGTGCTTGGCTTCTGACTGCTGGGATGGAGCTAAAAACCCTCATGGAAATACTGACTGGAATTTATTAGAATTCAACTGTGGTTTTTCCTTCTAGTTCTTTCCTTCAGTTCCTTCCAGGGATTCCAGCAATTTCTCCAGTGCAGAAACCTTTTGAATTCAGAAAGGGATGGTTTCATCAGAGATTTCTGAGCTCAGGCCTTTTACTGTCCATTCCAGGATTCTAGGTTTGCTCATAAGAATGGGGATGCCTGTACAGGGATGGAAATTTGGAGACCCTTCTTAAGCACGTCTTTCCAATGAGGATCTCTGGCCAAAGCTGTAACATCTACACAGCAGTTCATGCTGTGGCTTATGCTTAACATGCCATCTATTCCTCACTCATCAGACACAAGGCAACAGATACAAAAGAGAGAGAAGAAAACTTCTGAATGGGAAGCTCTGGCAGGTAACAAAATAACATACAAATTAAATATTGAAAATAATTTATGGAATTGTTGACATTGCAGACCCATAATCTCTACAGCCCAGGTCAGAATAATAAATAAGCACCTATATTTGGTTTACATGTAATCAACATTTTATTCTGATTGGTTAAAATTGAATTGCTGCACTGAATTAATTTTTATAAACTAAAAAAAAAAAAACCTAGCTAGCAAACAAAGAAAATCAATCAGTGATATGAAGCTTTGATATGAGACATAAAGACTATTGTAGATTAAATGTTATACTATAGATAGTATGTTTAAAAATATAGGATTTCATTGTACATTTCATTTTTCCCCACAGTTTTCATGTTTTGGTTTCAAAGCTGAAGTGAACCATGATAAAGCAACTGAATAAAATCATTTGTGCCATAAGAAGGTTTAGCAAATAAAAGAATGCTGTTGTAATGCTGAAATGACTTTTGATGTCACATAAATGATGTCCTTTCCAATGTCCCTGAATCCAGAACTGGATCCAGCAAAATCTCAATCACTTCTGTCTCGCTCTCTGCTTGCAGGATTTGATATCCTAAATTGGGTCACATTCCCAAATCAATGTTTCATTGAAGTGAAAGTTGGAAAAATGGATCCATGGACATCTCCACACAAACAGCTTATCATTAAGGAAAAGAAGACAGTATGGCACAGGGGCTATAAGCAGCTAGGTAAAATCTGATTAGTATGTATTGATAGTCTTCAACTAATGATTTTTTTTCATTGATCCTTATGCCATCAATTCCCTAGTTTGGAAATTCCCACAGAAGGGAATATCACTTCTACAAAGAATATCATATGTCCCTGATCAGAATTATTTGGATTTCCCACTATATGCATCCAGTTAAAGAAAAGGATTCAGAAAATTTAATCAAGAACACTTAAGTTTTTCCTTGGTCCTGTTTGCCAATACCCATCTTAACTTGCAGCACATTAAAAGTTCTCTTCTAATCATTCAGACCAAATAAAAATAATAATAATAAGAGTCATTCTTCTTCGAAAGTAGAAAACCAGACTGCATGCTAGGTTGTAACAGAAGCCTTAATGTTTCCAATATCTTTATAATAACGTTTCCCATATCTTTGAGGATGATCCTTTTCATCCTGTCTTGCCAACAGTCACGACCTATCTCTCTGTGAAATGCCAATTGTCATCTTGGTTTTCAGAAGGAAACAAAGGAGGGACAACTATTTTGTTGTTACAATTGTGTGCTTTGTCCAAAAGGGTAGATATCTAACAAAATGGGTGAGATGGTACCTAAAAGATAGAAAGACTGAACAAATACAACTGCAACAAAAGGCTATTAATACAACATGTATATCTCTTTTCTATCTTTCTTATAGTATGAATAACCACTCCATGCTTGTCTACTCAGTGTCCTACATGTGTGTTGAAAAAAATGGAATGTTTATCTTACTTGGTCCACTTCTTAAATAATATTAGAAGAATATCTATTTGTATTAATTGGGTAATCCAATAATATTGTTCCCACAGATTTGCTCAGTAGAAATGCCAAGGGAACAAACTTGCTCAATTATCCGGGAACAGTGTGACTCTGTTGGACTTGAGGAAATGGACAGGATCCTCAATGCAAGTACTTGTACATTAGTCCCTTGTCCCTTCTACTAATTAAAAAATTGTGATAAATGCATAATTGCAGCACCATGTAAGGAGGCCTTGGTCTGCCTCATTTATAAGAAACCATCATTGGATCCTACCTGTCTGGACAATTTTCCCCCAGTTCCCCAGCTTCCTACCTTCCCTTCATAGGTTGTGGAAAAAGTGACTGCACTGAAGGTCCAGAAGGTCCTGGATGAAAGACATTACCTGAATCCCTTTCCATCAGGTCTCAGGTGTGGTTATGCAATGGAAAAATCATTGGTCAGGCTTGTGGATGATCTCTGGTGACAGCAGGATGAGAACAGCACATTCAACTTGGGTCTGTTTAACATCTGAGCTGCTTTAGATTCCATCAACTGTGATATCCTTTTGGGATAGCTGCAGGGACTTAGTGGTGGAATATTGAGTTGGTTCAATCCTTTCTTCAAGGTTGCTCTCATGAGAGGTCCATCCCATGGTCATTCCTCTGTGGAGTGCTTTAGGTCTCCTTGCTGCTCTAACATCTTCATGAAAATTCTGGATGAGATCATCATGGGATGAGATATCATCAACATGTAGATAATAGCCAGCTTTACATAAGAATCTCTGATGATCTAAGTGATGCTGTGGCTGCTGTTTTTAGTGACAGGAGTCTACAAGGATCTCGATGGTGGATAACAAGTTTTAACTGAGCACTAGTAGGAGAGAATGGCTATGAGTTCAAGGTGCCTCTGTATCTAGGTAATTGTCATTTTAGTTCTGGATGGGATTGCACAACTCCATTCAGACCCACTGTACAACCTAGAGGTTCTCCTAGATTCACAACCCCTGCTTAAAGAACAGGTGGTAGTCATGGCTAGGAGGATCTTTGTGCAACTTCATGTTGTACACCAACACCAGTTATGCCTTCAAATAGATTGCAAGGTGCTGAACACATTCAATCGTGCACTGTCCATCTCTCAATTGGATTTCTACAACATGCTCTACATGCTTCAAGAGCATACAGAAGCTATAGCCACTGCGGAATACAGAGGCAGGCACAGTTCCTAGGGTTGCAGATATAACATCATTGTTGCTTGATTACCAGTTTGCTTCCAGGTCCAAGTCAAGGTATTTCTATTACCTTAAAATATATATATAGCATGTATCCCGGGTATCTTAGCAGCCATCGTACCCCAATGGAACTGGCCTACCCAGCTAGGTTCCTGTTATGTCCTGGGCCTTGCTGAGTCATTCAGCATGGCTCAGGAAGGCTGCAGAAAGGTTGCAGAGACCCGGAAAGACCACGTGTCTGCCCGGGACCCAGACAGGCTGTCTCCAGCCTTGCGCGCATACGCGAGGCGGGAAAATAGCCTGCAATGATTGGCTGTGCATCCCCTTGCATGAGGAGTATAAAAGGGCTTGTTGCCATTATGTGTTTGCTTCTGTTCTGTGAATGTACCGAATAAAAAGATCATTGTTGGGATCCTGCCTGGTCTCGATGTCTGCTTTGAGAGAACAGAACATTGGCGACGAAGGTGGGATTCGCCGCATCGGAAGCCTACCAAGCAGAAGCTAGGCCTACTCACTTGAAGGCCTGAAGAGAAGAGAAGTGCGGCATCCAGAAGAAGCAACCGCCTGCCAGTACAAATACGCTGGAGGTGGGCTTGGCTTCGTGGAACCCCTTCTCCTTCCTTGTGGTGAGAGACATCAATGAGGCTATCGTTCACGAAGATGTCCAAGCTGGGCCGTCTTGTTGAATTTGACACTTCACACCCGGAACGCTGGAGCTCTTACGCAGCTCGCGTTGAGAACTATTTTCGGGTAAATAAAATCCAAGAGGACGGCCTGAAAGCTGCTACCTTGCTGTTGTCTGTGGGCAAGAGACTTTTTTTTTTTAATATTAAAATAATTTTTATTGAATACAAAAAAAGAAAAAAAAAGATTAAAAAACATTGAACATAGTGTATCATCTTTGACATACAACTTTGTCTAGACATTCTGTATTATACATATACTTTATACATTTCAGATATTCTTCCTCTATTTACATCCCTTCTAATGACCTTCCTTCTTTTTTTTCCTTCCATTTGTAAAATTTATTCCAGCTTAAATAGTATTCTGTTTCCTCCTGATTTTTTAATTCTTTAGTCATCTTATCCAATTCTGCGCAATACAAAATTTTCCTTATTAACGCATCTCCACTAGGCACTTCAATTGCTTTCCAATTTTGAGCAAACAAAATTCTTGCCGCCGTTATCACCTGAATAATTAGGTATATATCATCTTTGTTTATATTTTTTTCTAATATGCCAAGTAGTAGCATCTCTGGTTTATATTGAGTTTTTTTACCCGTCATTTCTGTTATCCAATTCCAAATCCTCTGCCAATAAACCCGTAACTCTTTGCAAGCCCACCAAACATGAAAAAAGTACCCTTTTCCCTTTTACACTTCCAACAAAGTGGTGAGTAGCCACTATACATTTTTGCGAGCCTAGCCGGTGGCAGGTGCCATCTAAAGAGCATCTTATAGAGATTTTCCTTATAAGTTGTCGCCAATGTAATTTTGCAATTACGTTCCCAGATTTGCTGCCATTGGTCCAGGTTTATAGCGTGCCCCAAATCTATTGCCCAGGTAACCATCGGTTCTTTAACTTGTTCTTCAAATAATTTATATTCTAACATATATTTATATATTTTTTTAATTTGTTTTTTCTCCGAGCCTAATAATATTTTATCAAGCCCCGTATCTTGTCTATTAATTCCCCATTCTTTCTTGTCTTTCACGTATCTTGCTTGTATCTGAAGGTAAGACCACCATTCTAAAGCAATCCCCTGTTGTCTCAACTCTTGCCTTTGCTTTAGATATCCTTCCTCTGACAGGATATCTTTGTATATGATAACCCTATCTTGTCTATAAAGGTTGGGGTATATAACTGCTTCTAATGGTGAGAACCAGCCTGGGAGTTTTGTGTAGTATTGGCATTTAACTATATTTCAGCTTTTTATTAGTTCTTGCCGGACTTTATGCCTCAGGAAGTATTGATGGTTCCTGCTTTTATCTGTCCATAGGTGGGCATGCCAGCCCTGCTGGAGATCGTGCCCCTCTAATAGTAAACATCTTTTATTTTCCAATATTATCCAATCCCTGATCCACGTCAGGGCCGCAGCTTGATAGTATAACTCCCAATCCGGGAAGCCTAATCCCCCTCTCTTTAGCATCCTGTAGTGACTTTTGCTTTATCCTCGCCTTCCTTCCTTGCCACACAAAATCTAAAGTTAACTTATTCAACTCTTTAAAGAATTTTTTATCTAATTGGATTGGAATATTTTGGAATAGAAAGATAATTTTGGGTAAAATATTCATTTTCACCGCTGAGATTCTTCCTAGAAACGAAAGATGTAGGTTTCTCCAGCGGTCTAGGTCAACTTTTATACGTTTAACTAATTTTCCATAGTTATCCTCTCTAATTGATGAACAACGTGCTGACATAACAATACCCAAATATTTTATTTTAGTGACTACTTGTATTCCTAATTTTTCCCCAAGATTTTCTTTTTGCGTGTTAGTCATATTTTTTGCTATGATCTTTGTTTTATTTCTATTTATTTTCAAGCCTGCCACCTCTCCATATTCCTCCAATAATTCAAAAAGCTTCTGACCTGATTGCACAGGATCTTCCAATATAAATACTAAATCATCGGCATATGCTTGGAGTTTATATTTTTCCTTTTTAATCTCAAGCCCTTTAATTTGCTCTTCTTGCCTTACAGTCCTAGCTAAAATCTCCAATGTGTATATAAACAATAATGGCGAGAGAGGACATCCTTGTCTTGTACCTTTCTGAATACTGGATTTGTTGGTGGCCTCACCGTTTATTATAATCTGGGCATTCTGTTCAGAATATATTGCAGCTATAACATTTAAAAAATTTTCTCCAACATCCATTAATTTCAATTGTTGGATCAAAAATAGCCAATTAACATTATCAAATGCCTTCTGTGCATCCAAGAATAAGAGTGCCATTTGGCAATCGCTATGTAATTCGTAGTATTCCAATATGTCTAAAATTGTCCTTATATTCCTCTTAGTCTGCCTATTCGGGAGGAAACCATTTTGGTCACTATGTATGAAGTCAATAAAATAATTTTTAAATCTCTCTGCCATTATTGATGCAAAGATCTTATAATCGACGTTTAGTAGGGAGATAGGCCTATAATTTTGTATCTGTCTTCTTTCTACATCTTCTTTTGGTATTAATACTATATTTGCCTCTGACCAAGATTTAGGTATTTTCCCCTCAGTTAAAACGTCGTTGAAAACTTCTAATAGGTGTTGATTAAGTACGTTTTGGTGTTCTTTATATAATTCCGCTGGTATTCCATCTGGGCCGGCTGCTTTATTAATTTTTTGTTTACTTATAGCCGTAGTTATTTCAATCATACTTATTTCCTCATTTAACATGATTTTTATTTCCTCTGGTATCTTCGGTGTATCTGTCTTTTCCAAATAGTCTATTATCTTTTCTACACTTTGTCCCTCACTCCTCTTATACTGTATAAGTTTTCATAATATCTTTGAGCAATTCCCCTTTTAATTATCTCATCATGTTGAGTCTCTCCTTCCTCATCTTGCAAATTAACAATCTGTTTCTTCTCTTTCTGCCTTCTCAGTTTATACGCCAACCATCTTCCAGGTTTATTCACGTATTCAAAATTGTTTTGCTTGGCAGCCTTAAGTTGTTGTGCTAACTTTTCCGAGTCTTCTATACAAAGTTTATGTTTAATTAATTCCATTTTACTTTTAAAACTTTTATTATTTAGGTCACCCTGATATTGTGTTTCAGCCTGTTTATATTCTTCTTCCAGTCTTATCCTGTGTTGTTTTTTTTCCTTATTTCTCTTGGCCATATATGAGATTGCAACTCCCCTCATGTATGCTTTAGCTGTATCCCAAGTATTCTGCAAAGATGTATCCCCATTTTTATTCGTTTGAAAGAAAAAGTGCATTTCTTTCTCCATCTTTTCCTTAAACTCTTTTTCTCTAAGAATCACTCTTTGAAGAGTCCATCTTCGCCGGCTCCTTTGCCCTTTCCAGCAAAAACTTATAGGATTATGGTCCGCCCAAAGACTAGGTTCTATATTAATTCCTTGAATTTCCGAATCTAATTTTTTTGAAAGCCATAACATATCAATCCTGGTCCACGAGCTATGTCTATTAGAGTAATATGTATATTCCCTTTTGTCTATATTTCTTTCCCTCCAAGCATCTTGCAAGTTAAGGTCTGTGCACATCTCAAAAAAAGTTCTGGGAAGTATTTTTTTGTTTCCTTTCCTTGCCTCATTACTTTTATGGTCTTTTGTTCTATCTACTATCGCATTGAAATCTCAAATCATACAAAACCATCTCCCTCTAAGTCGCTAAGCTTGCTGTGCAGATCCTTAAAAAAAGATACTTGGGCTCCATTTGGTGCGTAAACTACGACAATTATTATATATTTTTTGTTCAGATTAGCCTCCACTATCAAGATCCTTCCCTCTTTGTCCTTATAGATTTGTTTGGAAGCTATCTCCTGTCTAACATACAATGCAATTCCTCTTTTTTTTTTCTCATCTAGTGAGGTGTATAGTCTTCCTAATTTAGGTTGCTCTAATAGATACTTTTGATCATTTTTTATATGAACCTCTTGTAATGTAATGACATCCGCATTTAATTTAATAAGTTTACTGAAAACGTTCCGCCGTTTTACTGGTGAATTCAAACCCCTAATATTCGTTGAGCATATCCTATACTCCTCTCCCATTATCTTGTTTCTGTCGTGCCTTAGTGCTTCGAGTAATCCTTATTTCTTTCAACTCCTCAAGGCTTCTCCCCTGTTGTCCTAATCCATCTTGTCCTCCTCCCCCTTTTACTTCCTCTATACCCTGCTCTGTCCCTCTTTTATCCATCATTCATTCACCTTCTCCTTTTTCAACCATCGCATTTCTTTCTCCATGATCTCCGAGCTTTTCCTCTGAGATACAGTATTGTCTATGAAAGTCTTCAGCTTTCTCCAACGTATCCAACCTGAATCTCTTCTCCTGCCAAGTCACGATAATCCCCTCTGGTGTTAACCATCTGAAGTTCACATTACTTTGGTGCAACCTAGACGTCAAAAATTGATAGTTCTTCCGTAGGTCTCTCATTCTTTTAGGTATTTGTTTTAGCACTGTAATTTGTTTTCCTCTGTACTCCAGCTGTTCATCACGTGTCTTATATAATATTTCATCTCTAATTGTCTTTTTTATAAATTTCACGTGAACTTCTCTAGGCAAATTATATCTTCTCCCATAATTTGTCTGCACCCTATATGTCTCGTCCATTGCAGCAATCATCTTCTCTATGTCTATCCCAAGAGCTCCAATCAGTAGGTCTGCCATCTTATCTTGAAGGTCTTCCCCTCTCTCCTCAATGACGTTTTGGAATCTAAGATAATGAGCTGCCTTTTCCGCTTCCAGTAGCGTCACCGCTGTCACTAATTCTTTGTTAGCCAAAGTTAAATTTTTATTTATCTCTTCAACCTTCTTCTCCTCATTATCCATTCTTCGTTCTACTTCCAATAGTTTCTGTTCATTTTTTACAATTTGCTGTTGGAAGGCCTCAAATCTTCCATCCATTGCCTGAATCTTCTCTTTCATTTCTCCTGTATCATTCCTTACCCCTTCTAACTCCTTCTTAATTTCCTCATGATTCTTAAACATAGCTTCCTGCATTGCCTGCATCATTACCTGAAGGTCTTTAAATGAGTTAGAACGCTCCTTTTGAAGCATATCATCTAACAATTTCTGACTCATGGGGCTAGAACTTTGTATTGTATTTTTTTTCCCTGCCAATCTTAGTTAGATTTGGATTACTTGCCATTTTTTGTAAACTTTTCCACAACTTACTGTTCCTCCAAAATAACCACTTTTCACTTCCCTCTTTTTTTCCTTCCACTTTTTGTCACTATCGTGGTCTGTAAATATAACTCTGTCAATATATTTCACGTTCTAGTACCACAGTACCAAATGTTAGTTTTAAGCTTCCCCAATTTTTGTTCTAACTTGTGAGGTTATAATTTAATAGTCCAATATTCCCTTCAGTCTCTCTTAAATTTCCCTTCTCTTGGCAATCTCCTTTCAGAAACTGCCAATCATTGTCCCAATCCAGTTCCTTCTGTCAATCAATCACTGTTCCTTCCCAGAGAAGCTGATCTGCTCCAAGGTCAAAATCAAAACCAAAAAGTCAAAACTCTCAAACAGATCTTTGGCAACAATAAAAAAAGTCACTGTCCCTTTAAGAAAAACTCTGAGTCTCAAAACCTTGCTTCCTGGCTTCCTCCTAATGGGGCCTTTTCCGGCCTCTCTTCTTATCACTTTCACTCGCCGCCAGCTCACCGCTACTCCAACATTCTTTTTGCCAGGCTTTCGTTTCTTAGCAACCCCTTTAATTGCATCTTCCAAGTCTACTCATAAATGTTTCAGGAAAAACAATCAAGTCAAATCTGATACACTATCATTCCGCTGTTTCTTCGCTAGCTCCGTCCAGCTGTCATGTCATTCAGCGGCCATTACTGGTCGCCTTCTTCCCGGTCTGCTCGGTTCTGGGTTTCACCCACTTCCCGACGTCAGTCACCACCAACGACAGAGCAGCAGGTCACCCACACCTTCCGCCGCCCCTACGAGGCTTCTCTCAGCTCGAAAGAGCCCCACGAGCCTGGGATAAGCGATTGGAGATGCTGGAGAGATCATTCACACCTCCGCTCGCTCTGACAGCTGGCTCCGCCCCCCTGTGGGCAAGAGACTTTTGACATCACCAAGAAACTTGTTGCCCCAGCACCTTTGGAATCGATCGCATATGCCGATCTTAAGAAAATGCTGCACGAGCATTTCGAGCCCAAGCTATCTGTAATAGCTTGGAGGCACCAGTTCGAGCAGCGGGACCAGCGGCTGGGAGAATCAGCTGCAGACTTCATCATGGCTCTGAGGAAGGCTGCTAGCCCATGTGCATTTCAAGATTTGGAGGAGAGGCTCTGAGATCGACTCGTCTGCGGATTGCGAAGTTGTGAGATGCAACAGAAGTTGTTTGCGAAAGCTGATGTCACTTTCCAAGATGCCCTGAGAGAAGTTGCAGCTAAAGAAGCAGCCAGTGGCACAGTGAAGGCCTTGTGGTCAATGAAGAACCCTCCAGCGGCAGTCCCCGTCCACCAGGAAGTTGTGCGAGAGGCCTCTGGAGAAGAATCCGAGGAAGAAGAGGTGGACACACTTCAACCAGCGGCGGAGAGAAGACTGCAAGAACGCAGAGGACAGACGCCTGCATCCCTTCAGTGTTTCAGCTGTGGGGGTCGCCACAGGAAAGCTGACTGCCATTTTCATTCTGTTGTTTGCCGGGCATGTGGCAGGCAAGGCCACATCGCATCAGCCTGCATGGGTCACCAGAAAATCAGGTCCCCTGAAGAGTTGCCTCTGAAAGATACCAAGGTCCCCAGCCAACACAGGATGGGCTTCTGTGCATCCCGTAGGGGGGTGTTTAAAACAGGGGTTCAGCGGCCCCTTAAGAAGAAGCTGCGCATTGATGTACAGTTGCAGGGAGTTCCCCTGGCCATGGAGCTGGACACAGGGTCTGCTCTTTCTATTATTTCTGCTGACACCTTTAAGAAGGTTTGTTCCAGGAGTGGCTCACGAGTTAAACTCATGGGGATGATTGCACTAGTCTTATAGGACTTGATTGGTTCGAGGCACTTGGGATCCAAGTGACTGGTCTGAACCATCTGCAAACTGCCAGCCTTGCAGGAGTCTGTAAGGAGTTTGCTGATGTATTCAGCCCAGAACGTGGCTCATACAAGGGGCCTCCTATTGCTTTAAAACTAAATCCAAACATCACACCCATCAGGGTTAAACCAAGGAGGGTTCCTTTTGCCCTCAAGAGTAAAATTGATGCTGAGTTGGACAAACTGCTCCAACAAGGCATTCTTGAACCTGTGGATTCTAGTCCATGGGAAACCCCCATAGTGACACCATTACAATCAAATAGTGAAGTCCGAATCTGTGCAGACTATAAATGCACTCTAAACAAAGCCTTGCAGCAACATACATATCCAGTGCCTGTTGTGAGCCACATCCTGGCCTCACTGAAGGGAGGAAAACTCTTCGCTGAGCTCGATTTAGCTCAGGCCTATCAACAATTACCTGTTGATGAGACAACAGCTGAGGCACAAACTATAGTCACTCACAGAGGTGCTTTCAAAGTAAAAAGGCTGCAGTTTGGGGTCAATGTAGCCCCTGGCATCTTCCAAGGGGTGATGGAGCGAATGCTCTGGGGTATTCCTGGGGTCTGCCCCTATTTCGATGACGTCCTCATTGCAGGAGAGTCATCAGGGAACCTGGCTGAAAGGCTGAGAGCTGTTTTGCTGCATTTCCGCCAAGCTGGGCTGAAACTACAGCAAGACAAATGCAAAATTGGTGTAACATCCACCGAATTTCTAGGATTTCGTATTGATACAGAAGGCATCCACCCTGCAGAGTCTAAATTTAAGGCTATTCAACTGGCCCCTAGTCCCCAGTCAAAAGCTGAACTCCAGGATTTTCTGGGTCTACTTAATTTTTACCATTCCTTTCTCCCCCACAAGGCTGCAGTGGCTGAGCCATTACACCGTCTCTTGGACAAGCAGACTCCATGGAATGGACAAAGGTCCATGAAAAGGCTTTTAAAGAAGTCAAGGCTTTGCTATCCTCCAATGTTCTACTGACTCACTTCAATGAGCAATTGCCTGTGTGCATCGCATGTGATGCTACCCCCTTATGGAGTAGGAGCAGTGTTAAGTCATCTCAAGGCAGATGGGACTCTAGAACCCTCTCATCTGCAGAGCGTAATTACACGCAGATTGACAGGGAAGCCTTGGCAATAATTTCAGGCAACCAATAAACAAACCCCTTGTATAATATCTCCTAGAATGCTGAGACTGTCAATTTTCTTGGCAGCTTATGATTACACCCTGGTTCACAAATCAGGCACAGAGATGGGCCACGCTGATGGCCTGAGTAGGTTACCTCTTAAACAAATAGAGGCAGACCCGGCTCCTGCTGTACACATTCTTTATATTCAGGACTTACCTGAATCTCCCCTCAATGCTAGGAATGTGGCTGCTGAAACTGCCACTGATCACCCGCTTGCACGCGTGCTGACACGTGTGTTGTCAGGATGGCCTGACACGTGTCCTGGTACAGAGTTCCAAAGCTTCTGGCGTAGGAAGCATGAATTGTCTACATTCAAAGGGTGCATCCTGTGGGGAAGCAGAGTAGTCATCCCGGCCTCATTGAGGACTAGAGTCATGCTCTCACTTCATGAGGGACATCCGGAAATTGTGAGGATGAAGGCGCTTGCGTGCAGCCATCTTTGGTAGCCTGGACTCGATAAGGACATCAAGGCCCAGGTTCATGGATGCCAAGTGTGCCAGCAATCATGGCCAGAGATGCCCCAGGCCCCTGTACATAGGTGGGAGGAGACACTCACTCCATGGTCACGCGTACATATTGACTATGCTGGGCCCTTTCAGGGGCAATTCTTCCTCCTCCTTGTGGATAACCATTCCAAGTGGCTAGAGGTCGTTCCTGTTTCCTCCACTACTACTGCCAGGACCATCCAGGTGCTCAGAGGAATCTTTGCTTCCCATGGTCTTCCTGATGTTTTAGTATCAGACAATGGTCCCCAATTTACCTCTTCTGAGTTTCAGGCGTTTCTTCAAGCCAACTTGATACGGCATGCCATGTCTGCTCCTTTTCACCCTGCCACCAACGGACAGGCTGAACGCATGTTGCATACCACCCAAGACGCATAAAAGAGAATCACTCAAGGACCCTGGCATCACAGGTTAGCTAATTTTCTCCTTGCACACCACACCACACCTTGCACAGCTTCAGGAAAGAGCCCAGCTGAACTCCACTGGGGTCGCAGACTCATTACAAAGCTGGACAGGCTGCACCCAGACCGGGTGGCTTCACAGGTGTCGCAACCGCGGGCACCTAGGAGACTCCAAGTGGGTGACCCGGTTTGGGCCAGAAACTATGGACATGGGCATCTCTTGGTACCTGCTGTAATATGTAAGGTCTCTGGGCCACTGTTCTACGAAGTGGCCTTAGAAGATGGTCGTGTGCTTAGACACCACATAGACCAACTGCGCTGGAGGTTTCCTGGCCACGTTTCCTCCCCTGGCTCCACTCTCGGGGGGAGGGGGACCCCAATTACGATTGTGGACCACAGTCTCTCCAAGAGGGCGCTTATCCAAATGCTCAAGATGGGGGTCTTGCCATGGAGGTGGCTCCTGACTCTGGCAGAGGTCCCTGGTTTGGGGCAAATGGCCGTAAATCGGCTACTCAGGGTACTCCTGCTGCTGGCCATGGGCTTGAGGGACAGTGCTCCCAAGAGGAGTCCCAAGGAATTTTGTGGAACTCCACCCCACCAAGGGACTCGGGGAACTCGACCCCACCAAGGAACTCTGGTTTGGGTCTAGCAGATCCAGCCAGTCAGCAGTCAGGGGGAACCCCTCAGTCTTTTGGGGTTGTTTTGGTTTGTCCTGGTTTGTTTTGTGCAAACCGGGAGCAGGCACTCCAGGCACCTAGTACAATTCCCACATCTACCATTGCACCTGCAACTAATCTGGCTCCACAGAGATCAGAGAGGGTCAAGGGTCCTCCTAAGTATTTGAATGAATATGTGAGGTCCCTACAGTGTTGATATTGTCAAAGAGTGAAAGAACGTGGATACCACGGAACCCAAAGGGAAGTAGGTTGCCAGGAGTAAGGTTGAGTGCATAATGTGTCAACCTGCCAACTATGTGTGTGTATGATTTTAAACAATATTAATAATATTGTTTAATCCAGGAGGGGAGGAGTGTTATGTCCTGGGTCTTGCTGAGTCATTCAGCAAGGCTCAGGAAGGCTGCAGAAAGGTTGCAGAGACCCGGATAGACCACGTGTCTGCCCGGGACCCAGACAGGCTGTCTCCAGCCTCACGCGCCTGTGCGAGGTGGGAGAATAGCCTGCAATGATTGGCTGTGCATCCCCTTGTACGGGGAGTATAAAAGGGCTTGTTGCCATTGTGTGTTTGCTTCTGTTCTGTGAATGTACCGAATAAAAAGATCATTGTTGTGAACCTGCCTCGTCTTGATGTCTGCTTTGAGAGAACAGAACAGTTCCAGTGGAAGGGGCTTGTTGCAGACCCCATTGAGCAAGGAATCCTGCCTACTGTTGTCAAGGACAACTGCTTTTTCTGCAGGGGTCTGACCCTTTGGAACATTCTACTATCAGAAATGAGACTGTTCCCTCCCTTTTGGCTTCTGAAAGGATATAAAGGCCTGGTGTTGCCAGTTGACTTGGGGTCATGAACACCAGTGATGGTGTTCATCAATGGAAGTAGTTGATGGGGTAAGAAGTCCCTTTTGCTGGATCTTTTGTTATCAGGCAGGTTTTGCCAGATGTTAGCCACTCTTCAGTTTCACCTCCTTGTAGTATGTTGTTAAACTGCTTGGCAACAAGTAGGTATGCACCAGTTAGATGTTTCAACCAAAATCGTGCAGTTTATCTTCATCTGGTGCTGACCATTTCTTGATCTTTTCTCTACCAAATGTGATGCCAAATGTTATAGAAAGAAATTAACTTAGAAAGGAAAAAAGGACATTTTTAAAATATTTTAATAATCTCCCAAATATTGATGTTAGAATTTCATTGCAATTCCTTTTAATTTGCTAGACACAAATTGAAATTTATAAAAATGCCTGCAAATTTCAGAGAAGTAAAACAAGGATTCCTACTCATTTGAACAAACCTTTTTTGTGTTTTTTTCTCCCTATCACTCTACCCGATTCCCTCTCCCATTTTCTGTTCATTCTGCATGGCTGTTTCTGTGCCTGCTAAAGAAGAAATCTTTTCCTTTTCCTTCCCAAAAACTTAACCTCCTTGTATGTTTGCAAATGTGTTCCATCCTTGATTGTTCTTAAGCCGTGCCTTGTTTATATAAACTTGGTAGTCTAGTTAATATTCCTGCCTCTTTTTTCCTTTAACAAGAGCTCTAGAGCTTTGTTCTTTCTTTGATGTAGTAAGAAACCTTAAGGGTACATTTTTAAATACAATCTATCCCAATTAAGCAGGATTTAAAAGTGTTAAATCTTTTGCTCACTGTTAAATCTTAATTGTTTTGATAGAATGGCATGAAACATACATAATAGGAAAGAGAACAAATTTGATATTTTTAAATCCTTAGATAAGTTTGATACATATTGTATATTTTTCCTGTATCTTTTTATTTCATCTTGGAAAAAAGTTAAAGTATGAATCATTCTACTTAGAAATTAGAAAATGTCACTGCATGCCATGTTGTAACCCAAGCATTGATGTTTCCGAGCCCATATCTTTGAGGTTGATCCTTTTCATCTTACCAAAGCCAACAGTCACAATCTATCTCTGTGTGTAATGCCAATTGTCAGCCTGGTTATCAGAAGGAAACAAAGGAGGGAGAACCGTTTTGTTGTTACAATTGTGTGCCCTGTCCAAAAGGGTGGATATCTAACAAAACAGGTGAGGTGAATAGGTAAAAGATTAAACAACATGATTATCTTCCTTTCACACAATTCACATTTTCAAGCTGCAAAAATCTCAGCTAACTCAATTATTTAATATTAAGGATTTTATTTATTTTTTTCTTGAAAAAAGTTCTAGTAGGAGTCATTCTACTTAGAAACTACAACATTTCACTGCATACCAATATGTAACCCAAGTATTAATGCTTCTGAGACCAAAATTTTGAGGATGTTCCTCTTCATGTTGTCTTGCCATAGACATAACCTATCTCTGTATGTAATGCCAATTGTCAGCCTGGTTATGAGAAAGAAACAAAAGAGAGAGAACGGTTGGTGTGCCTTGTCTAAAAGGGTGGATATCTAACAAAACAGGTGAGGTGGTAGCTAAAAATAAACTTGTTGAACAACAACAACTACAACAAAAAACTAATGCATCTTTTTCTATAGCTGTTTTCTCCCTTTCTTAAAGTTGATTTGTTCCTTGGTTTCCACAATTTCTCCCGGTGTAGTTTCATAGTTGAGTTGTAGATGTGGTTCCTCTTTAGGTTGTATATATTGCTCACTAGTCTCTTTAGCGCCACTCTGCTCCTTCTCCACTGTTCTTCGGCTTATAACTTGATCCGTCATAATTTGGAAGTAAGAATTCATATCCTCCGTGGCTTCCAAGATTTTTTCCAATATAAGCTCATAATCCAGCTGTGTGTTAAGTTCCATGTCAGTGGTGAAAGGATCTTTTAATCTTTTAGTAAAGGCTATATTTCATAGAAGTCAACAAATATTCACCTCCAATTCTCAGTAGACCAAATCACCACACAGCTGTTTCAGTTATCTTATTCTTATCATCCTTTGAAGGATAAAGCCATCCTCCAGCAATGAAAAAAAATATACAGTTGCAGTAACACTTTTCGTCACAAGATGTCCTCAGCAGGCTATAAGGTCTTTCTTTCCAAGTTAATAGATTTTTTATTTTTCACGTTAAAAAAATAAAGAAGAAAGACCTCTCCAAAATAGTAGAAGCGTAGTTATGATAGTAACAATCAAGAATATAAATGTTTTCAGGCCCCCTCAGTATTCCAGAAGTTGAATAGTCAATAAAAAATTAACTGGTTTATTTTTTTTTTCAATTCCCAAAGCTGTTTTTCCCAAGTGCCCAAACGCTGCTCCCTCACAGCAGGGAAGTAATTCAAATACAAAAGCTTTTTACAGGAGAGTAATTAGGGAAAGAAGGGGGAGGAAAGGTCTCACCCGGATTCTCCACGGGGGTTCTTTATGCTTAGTTGTTCTTCTGGCTTTCGGCTGGTGCAGCAAAGTGATCGTCCATTTTACTGGCCGATCTTTTCTCCGACGGCCATAAGGAGCTGGCTCGGACTGAGGAAGGAGCTGCCGCCCTTCCCCAGTCAAACGAGGGCCTCCTCAGCGGTGGTCGCCTCTCCAGGGCGACTTTCGACCTGATTAAGGGTCTACCGGCAGAGGGAAAACAGCCGGTGGGAGAGACCGATCTCTCCGTGTGACTGCGTGTGCCGGAAGTGTGTTTGTTATTAGCTACTTGTCCTATGAAGAACCATTAGGTATCAGCATAGCAACTTGTACAGTCTTGCTGTCTGTTATTACTGTTCAGATCTTGAAGACATTTTGGAAGCATCAGAATACTCACATAGTGAAAGCCAACAATCGTGACCTTTCCTACCTTCTGCTCATCTCACTTCTGCTCTGTTTTCTTTGCTCATTGCTCTTCCTTGGAAGACCACTAAAAATAACATGTCTTCTTCGTCAAACTACCTTTGGAGTCATTTTCACCATGGCAGTTTCTTGTGTGTTGACAAAAACTCTTATTGTAGTTCTGGCTTTCATGGTCAAGCATCCAGGATCCAAGATGAAGAAGTGGACAGGGAGAAAACTGGCTATCTTCATTGTTTTTTTTTGTACATTTCCTTAAGTAGGCATATGTGTTGTGTGGCTTGCAATATCTCCCCCTTCCCAGATACTGATATGCTTTCGATGAGTAAAGAAGTTGTCCTTCAGTGTAACGAGTCATCACCCATCATGTTTTATCTTGTTTTGTGCTACCTGGGCTTGCTGGCCATTGCCAGCTTCGCTGTAGCTTTCTTTGCTCGGAAGTTGCCAGATACTTATAATGAAGCCAAATTCATCACTTTCAGCATGTTGGTGTTTTGCAGTGTGTGGCTGACTTTCGTTTCAACTTACCTGAGCATGAAGGGAAAATATATATGGTCACTGTGGAGATCTTCTCTATCTTAACCTCCAGTTCTGGATTGCTGGGTTGTATCTTTGCTCCCAAGTGCTACATTATTCTGTTGAGACCTGAACTGAACAAAAGAGAGCACTTAATCAGTTGTAAAACTTGAAAATGTCAGTTTTGAGTGGCTGCATCATCAATATAACCAGAAGATATTTAAGTGACATAGCCTTGTATATTCATGATTTATATTCTTTCTTTCTTTCTTTCTTTCTTTCTTTCTTTCTTTCTTTCTTTCTTTCTTTCTTTCTTTCTTTCTTTCTTTCTTTCTTTCTTTCTTTCTTTCTTTCTTTCTTTCTTTCTTTCTTTCTTTCTTTCTTTCTTTCTTTCTTGTATACTTACTTACTTATTTGTATACTTACTTACTTACTTATTTACTTTACTTCCTTCCTTCCTAGTTTTATATGTCCACGCTGCTCATTTTCTGGCACACACATATAGAGGTCATAATCTGACATCTAAACCAACTAAATCCTTTTGAAAATGGAACATAATTTTATTACAGTTTATACAGTATACAGTATACCTCATGCCGAACAAAGCTTTCCCTGGGAAAAAGCAGAGCCAGAGTTCGTATTCTTTTGGCCCACTGCATATGAAAAACATGGCCACATAAAAATGAAAATACAGTGATAATTACAGCTTTTATGTTGGAATCCCTGGGATAAATTCCTTCCGTTGACATTATTATTATTTACTGCTTCTCACTAGGTCAGCATGCCAGCTATACTGTAATTGAGATATGGTCAGCAGATAAAAGTAATCTGGTTTATTGGGCCACAGGTTCTTGTTTTAGTTTTATCTTGTTGCCACTTAGGGTCTCTTCAGTTTGTTGTCAGTATTTTTTTGCAAGGGCAATATCAACAATATTTTTTTGTTTTGTTTTTTGAGGAAGGGTTGCAGATCATAGAAGTATGCAAGTGAATGCAGCTGACATGTGTATTGGGGTTGAATATCTCTGGCTAGATAACAATAATATTAAAAAGTACAAATAGTACAACTTAAAAGATCTATCAGTTTCATACCTCCAATTCATAATATGCAATTAAGCTCCATCCTCAGTGTCTTAGTGCCTGCCAAGAAAGCATATCTTCAAGGATTTCCACAATGTTAAGAGCATGTAGCCTGATGGATGACATATGGAAGGTATTACAGGGCAGGGGCAGCTATGGAGAATGCAGGTCTCCCAAGCACTTCTATATGGCAACATTTAAATAATTGGTCATGGAGCATGCCCACTTTATCCTATTTGTTCGAATGAGCAGATATTCCCAAAATGTTTTGCAACTAACATTTCTCTATGCTGTTTAGGATGTTAGAATTGATAACCATTCCTTTAACTACGTAAGGAATTAAGCTGGCAGCCAATGCAGCTGTTACAACAATGGGTTAACATAGGCAAACCAAGTGGGACACAATATCCTATAAGCTACCAAATTCTGGATCATTGTAATTTGTGGTTGGACTTCAGGGGCTGAGCTATGAAGAGCATGTTTAATAATCCAACAGTTGAGTGTCCAAGGCATGTCAGAATAATTAAAAGTATCTTCTCAACTTTTCTCTTTGATGAAAGGATAAAATATGACCAGGTTTATACACATGGTTCTGGATTGTATTGAAAGAGGCATTGTAAGGTTTCCTCTTAAAGTGCAAATTGCAGCTGTTGGCACAACAAGTTTTGCACAGATATATCTGATGCACCAGTTGGGCACATTTCTAGAGCTGGGGGTCTTTTAGTAGTCATTTGTGCCATAGACATCTCAGGAACGGACTACTGCAATTTGTTCTGAATGGAGCTTTTCTTAAATACGTCTTATAATCTATAATTGTTCAAGGAGTCAGTTTTATGAGAAGAATTACTGACAAGTCATACCCATGTGTCACCTGCTTCACTACATTAATTCTTTTTTCCCTCCTGAGTTTAATTCAAGTTCTCTTTATTTCTTTATCTCTGCAATTCATATGACTGGTCCAATAGCTTCAACCTGAATATAAAAATGGGCAGTTAAGAATATATAAGTTGCAATTAGGTTGGCATGCATTTTTGTGGTATGAGAAAAATAAAGTACATAAATATTTTCAAAATCATGCTATAAGGAATGTACTGTTTTCAGAGTGGGAAAAAATTAAACATAAAATTTACATGAAAATACCTGAGTGGATCTTGACAATGGAAGCCTTTTCCTACCCAAATTTAATTAATTATGATAAACTCGTTAGCTATAAAGATATTTTGGACAAAGATGGGAAACTTAAAGACAGACAAATTCTTCAGCAACAGGGTATTGACTTAACATGGTGGTCTTATTTGCAAATTCAGACAAGATATGAAAAAGATATAAAGTCTACAGGATTTTATAAAGAACAGACACCGCTAGATAAAATACTGTTAAAAACTGATGAACATTTGATTAAAAAACTCTATAAATTTCTGCTAAGATGGAAGATGGAAGAAGAACAAGTAAAAGAAACAATGATAGTATGGGCTAAGAACTTTGGATATTCTATAGACTTAGAAGATTGGCAAAAACTATGGGATCGAAATATTA
This sequence comes from Azemiops feae, assembly GCA_023970755.1. Classification (NCBI taxonomy): domain Eukaryota; kingdom Metazoa; phylum Chordata; class Lepidosauria; order Squamata; family Viperidae; genus Azemiops; species Azemiops feae. The sequence continues at coordinate 19,336 of JALGBA010002695.1, read as the reverse complement.
AACTTACTAAAGCGGCTGCATATAAGGAGAATTTATACAAAATGTTTTATAGATGGCATATGACACCAGTTAGACTAGAGAAAATGTTTAAAAATGTATCAAATATGTGTTGGAAATGTAAACAAAAACCAGGAACTTATTATCATATCTGGTGGATATGCCCTAATGCAAAGATATATTGGCTTAAAATTCACAGATGGCTAGAAAAGATGACTAAGATACAGATAGAATTCAAACCGGAATTGTTTTTATTAGGAATATTAAGATCTAATTACGGAAAAGAGAATGAATATTTAATTTTACATATATTAACAGCCGCGAGAATAGCATTTGCCCAATTTTGGAAAAATGAAAAGATACCACCTGACCAGATTATTATTATGAAAATATTGGAATGTGCAGAAATGGATAGATTAACTTTAGAAATTAAAGAGAAAGAAGACACAATTTTCTTTAAAACATGGGAAAATTTTTATCAATGGTTAGCAGTAAGACAGAATGAAAAAGGATGATGAAATTAAATAAGATAAATGATGTACTTTCTTTTGAGTATTATTTTTTAACTTTTTGGTTAGATGTTTACATTTAACTATAATTAATTATAATTAATAAGCGTTATATTGATATTTATATGTAACTATATTAACTTAATAATACATCACTAATAGTATATTGATTATTGTTACTTATAGAATGAATGATATGTATTGGGTTAAGTTTTTACTATTAATAGTGATAAATTTATTAATATAGCTTTTTAGTATTATGTTAATCATGCATACTTAATATGTATACCCGGACAACAGTCTGCTTGCTAAAGCGTTGATTTAGTGTTGGGGGTAACCCCATTATTGTATCTATCCTTACCCTTGGTTTAATCCTTGTCTTTTACCCTATGTTATACCTTTACCTACCCTTCCCTTTCTATCCCGATAAAAATAATAAAACATATTTAAAAAAAAAAAAAGAATATATAAGTTCTTTTCAATTAAAAAAATCATCCAGTATAGGAATGCTATTTACTACAACAACTGCTGCCAAATGGTAGCATGTCTATTTTTATCTTGTCTTGCCTTGCCTTGCCTTGCCTTGCCTTGTCTTGTCTTGCCTTGCCTTACCTTGCCTTGCCGTGCCGTGCCGTGCCGTGCCATGCCTTGCCTTGCCTTATCCTATCCTATCCTATCCTATCCTATCCTATCCTATCCTATCTCACTTTACCTCACCTCACTGCACCGCACCGCACCGCACCGTACCGCACCGCACCGCACCGCACCGCATCGCACCTTGTCTTGTCTTGTCTTGTCTTGTCTTGTCTTGTCTTGTCTGGTCTGGTCTGGTCTGGTCTGGTCTGGTCTGGTCTGGTCTGGTCTGGTCTGGTCTGGTCTGGTCTGGTCTGGTCTGGTCTCGTCTCGTCTCGTCTGGTTTTTCCTTGCTTTGCCTTGTTTTCTTCTTTTTGGATGTTTCCCCACTTTTAGAGATTCAAGTCCACAGACTTAATGAAGGATGAAAAGGTTATCTTTAACATCTTTTAGATATTATGCAGAAAGTCACTACATTATTAATATTGTAATTACTGACAATAAAATGTTGCAGGAATTGACTTCTAAAGCTTCATGCTGAAGATCCAATATAATTCAATATTATAATTTATACCAGGGCATGTTTACTTGCTTTTTATTTTATTTTATTTTTTTCTATCCTTGAGTAGAAAAAACTGAGAAAGAATGAATGACCCAAGGTCAGTCAGCTCTTTTGTGCCTAAAAGAGGACTAGAACTCATCATCTCCCAGTTTTTAGCCTTATGCCTTTCCAATTATACTAAACTCACTCTTCAAATGTAATAATTTTGTTGGGCTCATGCATAAAACACGACTACAATTCATAGTCTGCTGGTTTTTAACCTGATACCTTAACCACTAAGCCTAAATGTCTCTCTCTCTTTCCTTATCAAGTCTAAACTATTACATTTTTTATCTATCTTCAAAGATACAACATTTGCCCTCTTTCAGCCATCTTTTCTTTCATTCATTCCCCAAGCTTTCTCAAAAATCATGTGTAAGGGAATATCACCTGGCCCTGGACATTTAAATGGGTTCAGATTGAAAAACCATTCCCATATCCTTGTTCTATTCATCTCAAGAGCCAGGACTGATCCTTCAAGACACAAACATTCTCTCCAAAAATCATAACAACCTCTTTCACAGTAATACAAGATGATATGTGAATTGTGTTCAGTTCAGTTCAATTCAATTCCATTCCATTCAGTTGCTTTAGAATGACTCAGAATGACCCAGCACAGTTGATAGCTGGGAATGTATGTTGGTAACATGTCTGCTGGAGTTATCAGTTTGACTTAGTGTTGTTGCAAAGCAAGGTATTAATGAAATCTCATACTGGTTACACATTTTGAGTGATATTTGATATAGAATGTTGAGGAAGGAAGTTACATAAAACCCCAAATCATGTGACAATCTCAGTTTGTTGTAAGAACTGAATTCTCTACCCAATGTTGGGCCATCCTGGATGAAAACATTATGGAAGAGGATGGCTTGTTGCTCTGTAGAGTATGGCTGTTCTGGTGGCCGTGGCAGTGACCATGAAGTCAATGGCAGGGATCAATGGCTGATGTCCTTAAGCAGTGGCAATGGAAAGGGGATCAGGCTGGAGAGGGAAACTCATTATTGATGTCAGCCCTCTAGCAATGTGAACATGAGCTCCACTTATTGACATACATAAGTGCCTTTGCATTTTCTCTCTATAATTTGCCCTCATCATATTGCAATACAATAGTTATCTAATTATTCAAGCGGCCACTGAGATAATGTGTTCTGTCATCTACCTATTCTTTACTGTGATTGGTCTACTCCTTAATATTAGGCAGAAAAAGTAACAAGAAATGTCATTAAAAGTAACCAAAATATAACTTAAATGTGAACTGAAATGACTAAATGTTGCATAGTAATAAGATGATCAATTACATGCAATGCCTTCTTTATTAACTAATCAACACTGGTAAGAATCAGAGACAGCTTTAGAATTAAATGCAGCTATGATTGTCATTTTCTAAATCTTCTAAAAGACAATATTTTTCCTTCATTCATATCCGAAAAAACAAATATTACAGAGTTAGAATTGGGCTCCCTGTCTAAGCAAGAAAATTCTCCTCTCCTTTAAACATTCAGTCATTCCTTGGTAAATGGGACAGGTCTCATTAACAGTTTGGGAGGTCACAAATATATGTTTAGTTTTACTATAGGAGGTAATGAGGCAGAAGGCAGCATGTAGGGAGGCAAAGAAGCAGGGAGGCAGGAAAGGGCTGTCAGCACAACAGGGAGGCAGGTTGATGATTTTAAAAGACACTGGGGACATTGGACCCTGGGATCCTTGAGCACACAAAAAGTTCTCCATGGCAGTACAGTGAAATCCCCATACTATTTTGCAACAAATATGGTTCTTTTCCTCTATATTAATTATATACCAAAGATAAATAAAATAGCTAAGGGAAATGGGGATGTTATGAACAGAGCAGAGGAGGAAGAATTCTATAAATATTGTACTTAAAATAGATATAAGGTTTCTGTGCTTTTATTATTGATACCTGCTATTTAGTCATGACACAGGGAATACAAGGTTATAATTCCAAAATGAGCAGAATAATTGTTTTGCTGTAAGAGATTCTCATAATAATTCAGGGAATGGGAGAACACAGGAATATACCTTTGAATGGCATATTTGAATTCACAATATTGACATCAATACTTCTGTTTCTTCTGTTTCCTCACACAGTGAGCCAAACTCAGGTTGCTAAATGTAGGGTATGGCATTCCCCACCAAGAGTTCACCGATATTCACAGTCAGGAGATTTCATCTATGGAGGCATCATTTCTTTGTATACCGTGGATAGCAAGAAAATAGACTTCATCCAACTTCCACTCGAACCTGCCTTAACAGAAACGTTGGTATTCCTTCTTTATTTTTTTTCTTGCCTACTTATATTTCATTCTTTTTAGGGCCAAACAAACAGAAAACATATCTAGCACTTCTTACACAGTAATTCCATCCAACCAGTAAAAGAAGAACTGCCTGGGATAGTTATCTTCTGTGAGAAGCTATTAGTAAATCCAAGCATTTGTTCTGAAGAGAACTTTAATTTTGAGTCCAGTTGACTGCCTGCACAAATCCCTGAAACTCTCTTAGCAAGATTTTCAATAGTTGCTTAGCACTGCCTTCTTGCTAGAGCTGGAAGAGTATGACTAGCAAAGTCATCCACTTGATTCCTGTCTAATGATAGATTAGAAGTCATGGTCTCCCTGTTTCAAGCCAGGTTATGTCAGCAGTGCACCAAACTGTCTCTCTGTTCATTTCTTATTTGGATTACTGTTAAATTTATTTACCTTCTTTTGTTATATTAAGAAATAACTGAAGACAGTGAATATATACTCTGTCCCCCTCTATTTTCCTCACTGATGCCAATGTTTTATTATTATTACAACTTCAGTTTTGAAAATAAATGGTTAATTTTGTTTAAAATAATTTTAAAGTGTGGACTTGTGAACAAAAAATATTTAGTCATAGATTTTTTCATGGTTCTACTGAGTGGAAATATCTGTCACTGAAATGTAGCATACTTGAAATCTAATGGATAGTTGAATTTCAGGAATTTCAGGTAAAAAGGTGCTATTCACATAATTTCCAACAATATGAAATGCCTCCATGTATATAGATAAATATCCTGCCTTTTTAAATATGTCCTGACAATATTGTGAGAAACTGGATGCTTAAATTATTTTCATTTAAAATTTTCATCACTTTATACCTATCTATCAAATAGTTTTTTCTTTGTTCTAGTTATTTCTCATTGTTTCTTATTATAAAGGATGAAGGAATCTGCCTAAAATCACTAGAAATTGACCTATTCAACTCAAATGTAAAATCCCACCCCCTTAAAAAAATATATCTTTACTATAATTAAGCTTATAAAGCACTCTATGAGATGCTCACTTATGTTCCCAAGATTATACATTTGCATTTTTCCCTTATAATTTGAAGATTGATAATAATAATAAAAAAACCTCTTTTAAGCAAACCTGGGCTAACCACACCACTCTTAGTGGATGAGATAGCTGGTCAAACATTAGGAAATAAAGGAGTATATTTGCAGCTCAGAGTTGAAATGAGGGGACCTTGGTGCTCTCTGAGCTTGCTTGTTTTCTTGCAGACATTTCATTACCCAACTAGGTAACATCACCAGCATTGATGATGTTACTAGTTTGGGTAATGAAATGTCTGCAAGAAAGCAAGAAAGCTCCGAGAGCACCAAAGACCCCAAATTAGGAAATTTCATTCTCAAGTGTACTGCCTATTAAAATGACAATTTCCTTCTTAATCATTAACTAAAATATTTTAATGGACAAGAAAAATTACAATAAAAATTACTAAGAAGCTGACAATAAAATGATGAACTGAAAATATGTCCAATGCTAACAGCATGTAATGAAAACCTTTGTACAGAGTAGTGACTGAGAATTACCAGCAAATCTTAGCTCTGGCCTTTGCTGTAAAGGAAATCAATGAAAACCCCAGGATGATACCGAACATTACACTGGGATTCAATATTTATGACAGCTATATAAGTGCCAAATGGACCTATCATGCTGCAATACAATTTCTCTCTTCAAAAAACAACCTTGTGCCCAACTACAAGTGTGGCATCCAGGACACTCTATTGGCAGTTACTGAAGATCTGACTTCTGAACGCTCCCATGAAAAGCCCAATATTTTGGGCATTTACAAGATTCCACAGGTAGGATATGTATATGTGGAAAAGAAGATAGAAAATGCATGAGAGCTTTTTCATGTCTGCACATCTTTCCCATAGCTGCTATTGACAAAAGGAGAAAGAGGAGGAGGAGGAGGAAAAGGGGGAGAAGGATGGGGAAATGGTTGTATTCATTGGACCACCAAAGGACCACCAAACGCTAATACAGGAGATAGCCAAGTTCTATCTGCTTATTTTGTATGTTCCCATCAAAGCCATATTTTCAGCTTTTAGATCATTTAAAGTTTTATTAGTTTACAGTATACGATACAATGAAAATACAAAAGTAAATAGTGGAGAAGATGGGGAAGGGAAAAGGGAATAGGAAAGTGAGGTAGAAAAGAGGGGGGAAAAGGCTTTGACTTCCGACTTCCGTTGATGCAGCAAATTTGAGTATCAACGTCATACCACAACTTTTTACTTTTACAATCTAATATAAGCTGGCCATTTTGATAACATCAAGTCTATCTAATTGGTAAAACCCAAAATCAAAATTTCATTTTTTTTACTTCAAGCTCAAAGTCTAAGGTCCCTCTCACAGTTACTGTTTTTGAGCCAGGTTTTGCATAATCTGTACTTTTACCTTTTGTTTTTCCTGCTTAAGTGTAAAACCTTGCTTTTCTCCACATTAAATATCATTTTATTGGATAGGGCCCATAGTTCATGTCTATCAAGATCTTTTTTGGATTCTGAGCTCTTTTTCTGAGGTGTTAGCTATTCCTGCCAGCTTAGTGTCATCTATATTTTGCTCAGAGTTTCATTTCACTGCCTCCTATATTATTGCAAAATAGGAATGAATTTCATTGTTTTTTACTTGAAATATGATTCATTAAAATATAGAAATTTTAAAAAAAACAATAAAGACTTTTGGATGAAAAGATTAAAATCTCCTAAATGCAAATGGTTTCAGTAAGGAGGTCTTTCATTATTATTACTGACATTTTGAAAAACCCTATTTCTTATCTGAATGTCTTTTCAGTTTATATATGGCTCTGGAATTGTGGTAACAGAAAAGGACCACCTGCTTTACTACTTTCAAATGGTTCCAAATGTACTTTATCAGTATAGAGGGATAATGAAGTTAATCCAGCATTTCAACTGGAATTGGATTGAATTCTTTATTGCCAACGGGATGCATTTAGAGAGTATCATGAACATCATCATTCCAGAATTTGCAAAAAATGGTATCTGTATTGCAAACATATATACATTCATTTTCTGCAATGGTTTAACGCGCATGAAATGTATGGAAAAATCTTACTTTGAAGTCATGGACAGCAAAGCTAAAGTGCAGGTTTTCAGTGGAGACATGCGTTCCATGGTGATTTTGAGATGGTTGATCTCATTTGACTATCTGATAGAAAAACCTAAAGGCCATGTTTGGCTTATGACTGCTGGGATGGAGCTGAAAAACATCATTGCAGATTCTCACTGGCCTATACTCGAATTCCATGGTTCATTTTCCTTTACAGTTCATTCTGAGCAAATCCAGGGATTCCAGAAATTTATCCAGAATAGAAACCCTTTGAATTCAGAAGGGGATGGTTTTATCAGAGATTTCTGGGCTCGGACATTTGACTGTCCATTCCAGGACTCTAGATTCCATCCTAAGAATAGGGATGCTTGCACAGGGATGGAAAATCTGGAGAACCTTCCTGAGCATGTCTTTCCAATGAGGATCTCAGGCCAAAGCTATAGCATCTACAATGCTGTTTATGCTGTGGCTCATGCCTTACATGCCATGTATACATCAGTCTCCAGACACAAGGCGATGGATGGAAGGGAGAGAAGAAAACATCTGAATCAGCAGCTCTGGCAGGTAATGGCTCAAAAATTGTGGCATAGAAAATGATGTCCGGTACTTTTCATATGGCAGAGTTGCAGTATCTGTCCTTCCTAGCCAGTATAATTAATGATCATCTATAGTTATATTTATAGGTAATGAACATTGTATTCTGGTTGATTAAACTTTAATTGCCACCCTGAATTCATTTTCGTAAAATGATTGAAATTTCAGTTAACAAAGAAAGAAGAACATCAATCTGTGAGATACAATAGTATATAATATACTATATAATATACTATATAGAGCAGAACAATAAACTGTGGGATACAACAATATATACAATTGTATATATGAGATATAATGGTACCTGAAGTCTAAAAAATATATTATGATCGTGAATTTAAAGATACAGTGTTCCAATCTTTATTTCATTTTTTTCTACAATTCTCATGTTTTGGTTTCAAACCCAAAGTTAACCAATCACAAAATAAAGCAATATGACTAGAAAAGTATTTATGTAAGGAAGTTTAACAAATAAAAGAATTCTGTGTGATGATGAAATGATTTTTTTACTGTCAGGTGAGCCTCCTTTACAATGTCCCTGAACCCAGAACTGGATCGAGCAAAACCTCAATTACTTTTGCCTTTTTGTTTCCCATTTCAGCTTTCTAATCTGCTGAAAACATTATCATTTAACAACAGTGCTGGAGATAAAATTTCTTTTGACCAAGAAGGCTCTCTGCTTGCAGGATTTGACATCATAAATTGGGTCACATTCCCAAACCAATCTTTCATTGGAGTGAAAGTTGGAAGGATGGATCCATGGGCACCTCCACATAAAAAACTTATCATTAAGGAAGAAGAGATAGTATGGTATCATGGATTTAACCAGGTACAAAATATCATAGTTTGTTGAAAGACTTCAGCTACCTTTTTCACCAATCCTCATGCTATTAATTCCAGTGAATGTAGATTGAAATACATTCCCTTCCTCAGAGGAGTCCTATATCAGCTCTTCCAGAAGCTGTCATATGTTCGTAATTAGAGTTCTGTAGATTTTCGTCAATGTGCAGTGAGTTGAGGGAACCCAAGAAAAGGGCTCAGAATATTTAATCAAGTACCCTTCAGTTTTTCCTTGGTCAGTATTAGCCATAAGCAATGTGATACTTTCTAGCACACTAAGACTTTTCCATTGATTATTCAGAATTCCAAAATCAGAATTTCCATTGTGTAAAAACACCATTTGGAAATGCTGATAATTATGTAGTTGTTATTGTGAAACAGGATTATCTCCCTCTCAGAAGATTGATACTTTTTCCCAAGCTGTAGAAATCTCAGCTAACTCAATTATTTCATATTAAGGAATTTTTTTTTATTTCATCTTGGAAAAAGTTTAAGTACGAATCATTCTACTTAGAAACTAGAAAATGTCACTGCATGTCATGTTGTGACCCAAGCATTCATGTTTCAGAGCCCATATCTTTGAGGATGATCTTTTTCATCTTACCTTGCCAACAGTCACGACCTATCTCTCTGTGTAATGCCAATTGTCAGCCTGGTTATCAGAAGGAAACAAAGGAAGGAGAACCGTTTTGTTGTTACAACTGTGTGCCTTGTCCAAAAGGGTGGATATCTAACAAAACAGGTGAGGTGAATAATTAAAAGATTAAACAACAGGATTATCTTCCTTTCACACAATTCACATTTTCCCAAGATGTAAAAATCTCAGCTAACTCAATTATTTAATATTAAGGATATTTTTTTTATTTTATCTTGAAAAAAGTTTGAATAGGAGTTATTCTACTTAGAAACTACAACATTTCACTGCATACCAATATGTAACCCAAGCATTAATGTTTCTGAGACCAAAATTTTGAGGATGTTCCTCTTCGTGTTGTCTTGCCACAGACATAACCTATTTCTGTATGTAATGCCAATTGTCAGCCTGGTTATGAGAAAGAAACAAAAGAGAGAGAATGGTTGTTATGTGCCTTGTCTAAAAGGGTGGATATCTAACAAAACAGGTGAGATGATAGCTAAAAATAAACAGGTTGAGCAACAACAACTTCAACAAAAAGCATACAACAAAGAACTAATGCAAAATCTTTTTCTATAGCTGTTTTCTCCCTTCCTTATAATATGAATAACCACACCCTGCTTGTCTATACAGTATCCTACATGTATGTTGAGTAAATGGTATGTAAAGCCAAAGAGTTGTTTAACATGCTTTCACCACTTCTTAATTAGGATTTATATTAACTGGTAACCCAGTAATATTAGTCCCAGGGATACATGTATTCTCCCCACCTAGAAATAGGCTTCAGCACAAGCAAAATGGGGCAATTTTGGCCAGGAGACTTTCAACCACCTTCAGCTTGTATCCTAGTTTTTCATCTGCTGGAACAATACTGCTCAGGAGGTATCACTCATTCTTTTTATTCTCCTCGACAATGGATATCTTTCACAGTATTATTCATAAATATCATGAGTTGCTTTATTATCCTTTTACTTTAGAATATTTCTTTTTAAATTATTCTTTATTATTGCTTGGTATTGATGCAGATCGGGAAATAATGTAAACACTAAAACAAATTACTATTTGCTGCACATAACACTGCCTAAATTTGTCATTTTTGTTGATGCCACAATTTATAGGATTTAATGTTAAGTCAGATCAACCAGAGACAACTTGTCACGTAAAAAGGGATGTTCTTTGTTCATTCTAAATAATAGGCCAACTATTAGGTCTTTCACAGTTCACATATACATACATACACACACACACACACACACACACAATGTCATTATCGATTCCACTGCTACGATATGCTAACAGAAATGAAATAAAAATTCATACATTATTACTTTTGTGAACTTTTGCAGATATGGATAATTGCTTTAAATGCTCACAGGATCAGTATGCAAACAAGGAACGGAACAGATGCATTCCAAAGGTCATTAGCTACTTGTCCTATGAAGAACCATTAGGTATCAGCATAGCCACTTGTACAGTCTTGCTGTCTGCTATTACTCTTCAGATTTTGAAGACATTTTGGAAGCATCAGAATACTCACATAGTGAAAGCCAACAATCGTGACCTTTCCTACCTTCTGCTCATCTCACTTCTGCTCTGTTTTCTTTGCTCATTGCTCTTCCTTGGAAGACCAATCACAATAACATGTCTTCTTCGCCAAACTACCTTTGGAGTCATTTTCACCATGGCAGTTTCTTGTGTGTTGACAAAAACTCTTATTGTAGTTCTGGCTTTCATGGCCAAACATCCAGGATCCAAGATGAAGAAGTGGACAGGGAGAAAACTGGCTATCTTTATTGTTTTTTCTTGTACTTTTCCTCAAGTAGGCGTCTGTGTTGTGTGGCTTGCAATATCTCCCCCCTTCCCAGATACTGATATACTTTCGATGAGTAAAGAAATTGTCCTTCAGTGTAATGAGTCATTACCCATCATGTTTTATCTTGTTTTGTGCTATCTGGGCTTGCTGGCTATTGCCAGCTTCGCTGTAGCTTTCTTTGCTCGGAAGTTGCCAGACACTTTTAATGAAGCCAAATTCATTACATTCAGCATGCTGGTGTTTTGCACTGTGTGGCTGACTTTTGTTCCAACTTACCTAAGCACAAAGGGAAAAAATATGGTCACTGTGGAGATCTTCTCTATCTTAACCTCCAGTTCTGGATTGCTGGGTTGTATCTTTGCTCCCAAGTGCTACATTATTCTGTTGAGACCTGAACTGAACAAAAGAGAGCATTTAATCAGTTGTAAAACTTGAAGATGTCAGTTTTGAGTGGCTGCATCATCAATATAACCAGAAGATATTTAAGTGACATAGCCTTGTATATTCTTGATTTATATTTATTCCTTCTTTCTTTCTTTCTTTCTTTCTTTCTTTCTTTCTTTCTTTCTTTCTTTCTTTCTTTCTTTCTTTCTTTCTTTCTTTCTTTCTTTCTTTCTTTCTTTCTTTCTTTCTTCCTTCCTTCCTTCCTTCCTTTCTTTCTTTCTTTCTTTCTTTCTTTCTTTCTTTCTTTTTTTCTCTTTCTTTCTTTCTTTCTCTTCTCTTCCTTCCTTCCTTCCTTCCTTCCTTCCTTCCTTCCTTCCTTCCTTCCTTCCTTCCTTCCTTCCTTCCTTCCTTCCTTGTATACTTACTTACTTACTTACTTACTTTTATACTTACTTACTTACTTACTTACTTACTTACTAACTAACTAACTAACTAACTAACTAACTAACTAACTAACTAACTAACTAACTAACTAACTAACTTGTTTACTTATTACTTCCTAGTTTTCTATGTCCACTCTGCTCATTTTCTGGCATTCACATATAGAGGCCATAATCTGACATCTAAACCAACTATATCCCTTTGAAAATGGAATATAATTTTATTATAGTTTATACAGTATACAGTATACTGCATGCCCTACAAAGCTGAGCATCCCTGGGAAAAAACAGAGCCAGAGTTCGTATTCTTTTGGCCCACTGCATATGAAAGACATGGCCACAGAAAAATGAAGATACAGTGAAAACTGCAGCTTTTATGTTTGAATCCCTTGGATAAATACCTTCCTTTGACATTATTATTATTTACTGCTTCCCACTAGGTCAGCATGCCAGCTGTACTGTAGTTGAGATATGCTCAGCATATAAAAGTAACCTTGTTTAATGGGCCACAGGTTCCTCTTTTAGTTTTCTCCTTTTGTCACTTAGGATCTCTTCAATTTGCTGTCATTATTTCTTTAGAAGGACAATATCAGCAATAAAATTTATTTGTGTGTTGGGGGGTTACAGATCATAGAGGTATGCAAGTGAATACAGCTGACATGTGTATTTGTGTTTAATATCTCTGGCTAGATAACAATAATATTAAAAAGTGCAAATAGTACAACTTAAAAGATCTATCAGTTTTATGCCTCCAATTCATCATTTGCAATTAAGTTCCACCCTTAATGCCTGCCAAGAAAGCATACCTTCAAGGATTTCCACAATGTTCAGAGCATGTAGCCTGATGAATGACATGTGGAAGGTTTTACAGGGCAGGGGCAGCTATGGAAAATGGCAACATTTAAGTAATTGGTGATGGAGCATGCCCACTTTATCCAATTTGTTCGAATGACCAGATATTCCCAAAATGTTTTGCAACTAACCTTTCCCTATGCTGTTTAGGGCTTTAGAACTGATAACCAGTACTTTAATAATGTAAGGAAATAAGCTGGCAGCCAACGCTTATACAATATTTCCATTCCAACCAACTAGGGAAAGGGGAACTCCCTGGTATAGCTGTTTCTGAATCCAAACAGTGACCTATTTGTCCTGAAGGGAACATTAAGATATCAAATTTAGACTTGAAAAAAAAACTTCATTTTACTAGCAAGTATTTTTTCCCTAAAATATTATTCTCTGTAGACCATTTTGAGTCCAGTTGATTACCTTGCAAACCATTGAATTTTATTGGTAAGATTTTTAATAATTACTTGCTACTGCCTTCTTCGTAGAACTGGGAGAATGGCTGTCAAGTCCACCATGCTGGTGTCTTGCCATTCGGTTGGATGAGGGCTTTTGCTGTACCTCAGCATTCTCAAAACAACCTTGTGGCATCACAATGGCTGCCAGTGGACTGATTAGGGGGGTTGGGTTTGGGGAAATGAAAGAATTGCTTTGTGCTTCGTGTGGAAACTTCAGATTCCACTTAACTTTTCTGCATCCACTTCTCTCAGTAAAAGTTATTTTGATTAACCTCAATGGAGTCAACAATTTTACTTTCCTGAGGGACCAGGTGGGGCAGGTCCTTCCTTAGGAAGAATCTGCATACTTGGTCAACCCAGAGAGGCACCCAGCTGTGGGGTGGGGACTATGCAAGCTATGTCAGCTCAAGGCAGCAACTAAGAGGAAGCTCATTTAGGGCTTCTCCCCAGTTGGTCCTCTCCAAATGGATGGGGGAGTCATCAGTCTGGGAGACTCATGGAGACCCAGATGGTCCATAAGCATTGGCAAAAAAAATGACTGGCAAGGAAGAGCCAGAGGGTGACAGTTGTTGTGGCAGCTGATGATGTGAATGTCAAGAGGTTTTAGAAGAGTTTGAGGACATCTTCATCAGCTGTTTCAAGGATGGATTGAATGATGATTTGTACAATATCTGCATCTCGAGGGGAGCCCCTGCAACCCCCCACGATAGGTATGTCCTAGTTGAGGAGATGGAAATTGTACAGGAATTCAATAAGTATCATGTGGCATGGCCATGGAAAAAAAGAGGGAGGTGACCAAGTCGCAAGCCTCACAAACTCACTTCACTGACTGCTTCAAGTGTGGCCAAAAAGGGCACAGGATGGCCAAGTGCAAAGCCAACTGCCTGACCAATAAAAAACCCCAGAGCTGCAGAGAAAGCCACCAAAGTACCGCCAGGAGTAGAGAAATGGCACTAATGGAAGTGGAAGTTGTTGAGTTCACCCCATCACCAAAACAGGCTGAGGGAACTCCATATTCACTGACTGATCACACCTGTAACAATTTCCATAGTACTGAACTTTCAGGTTTTGAGGCTAAAGGCTAGTTTAAAGACCTTGTTAGACTCAGACTGCACCAGGTACCTAGTTAATACAGCACTGGTAAAAAAACTGGGAATCTAACTGAGATAGTTAAAATTCCCAATTGTTTTGCCAGCTAGTTGGTTCAGTGGCAGGAGGCTTCCTGGCAACCTTCATCACAGAGCTCATAGAAATGCAAAATGGGTGCCCATTTAGAGACTTTGAGATTTATAGTGGCACTTTGATACTAGGGCTGACTTGGCTAAAGAAGGTAGCCCTTCCCAGGAGCGAGGGAAAATCCAGAAGGCAACACCTCTGCAGTGGGAATTGGGGCAACCATGCAGGGGAAGGACCTTCTCACCTTACTTAAGGAGTATCAGGACCTGAGGAGGTGTTCAGTGAAAAGGGGTCAGATGAACTCCCTCCCCACTGACCTACAGACTGTGCTATAGGAATCCTGCCAGGGGCTAAACTACCAAAACTGAAACTATATTCTATAACCTCATGGGAGCTGGAGGAACTGTGGCTGTTTATTGACAAGAATCTTGCCTGAGGTTTCACCCAACCAGTGCGACTCCAGGTAGTGGCTCCTGTTCTTTTCTGAGAAAAGAAAGATAGGATGATTCCTCTATGTGTTGACTATAGAGTGTGTGTGTGTGTGGTGTGTGTGGAGAATGTCTACCCCTTACCCACTTAGCTAAGGGCAAGATATTCACCAAGCAGGACTTACGAGAGGCTTACTACCACTACCAGGATCAGAGAAGGGGATGAATGGAAGACAGCTTTCAATTGCCCACTGGGCTGTTTCCAGTTCAAAGTCCTCCCCTTTGGGTTATATTGGTGCCCCTGCCATGTTCATGCAATTGATGAATGAAGTTCTACATGAGCACTTGTATAAGGGGGTGCTAGTGTATTTGGGTAGCATTTTGATTTACACTGAAATAAAAGCTGAACATGTGAAGCTGGTGAGGGTGGTCCTTCAGAAACTGTGAGCTGCCAATCTGTATACCAAAGTCTCTAAAAGCAAATTCCACCAAAGCAAAATAGATTAACTGAGTTACTGTATTTCACATGAGGGAATTGAAATGGATCCTCAAAGCAGTGTTGGAGTGGGTACCACACCAAATCAAGAAGGAACCGCAAACTTTCCTGGGCTTCACTAACTTTTGCCAGCAATTCATCCCATCATTCTCCCAGATAGTTCTTCCTATTACAAACCTGTTAAAGATCCAAACCCAACCAACCTCTAAAATGGATTGGAAGGCCAAGTGGCATTCAAGAAGCTAAAACAATTGTTCATCACTGAACCAGTTTTGAAGCAACCAGAGCTGTGGGCTCCATTTGTCATTCAAGCAGATGCTAACAATGTAGGTGTTATGGCTGTGCTGTTACAGAAAAATGAAAGTGGTCAGCTGCAATCGTGCACTTACACCTCTAGAAAACTATCACAGATGGTGCAAAGGTGGGCTGTGTGGTAGAAGGAGGTTTATGCAGTGCACTGGGTGCTCTTGTCTTGGAGGCACTACCTGGAAGGAAGCAAAGTACCTTTTAAAATATGAACCGATCATAAAAATAATAAACATCTACAGGCATTAAAAACCTCACAGAAACTATGTCTGAAGCAAGTGCAATGGGCGCAATACTTTAACCATTTCATCTTCACATTACTTTCTAGATGATGTGTTATTGCATATGCCTCAATACAATTACCCTAAAGCAGAAATAATCAAACCAGTGCTTCCCTCCCACTACTTAGCCAGCCAGGTGACCACCTGAGTGCAGACAAAGGAGAGGTGTCTAATAGACAATGAAGTGAACACAGTTCTCAAAACTGTGCTAAAGGAAGACAAGTGGATTCAAAGTCATGAGAATGTTCACTTCATCCAGGACAGGCTGGCTTGAGTAGGGAGTAAGCTCTATGTACTAGAGATTCAAAGATTGATGGTTTTAAAGAAAAGCCACAACTCCAAAGTGGTGGGACACTTTGGTTTTCTAAAGACTTTACACCTGATTAAAAAAACAGTTTTGGTGGCCATCCCTCAGAAATGACATTAAGATTATGTAGCAAGTTGCCTTTTTTCTGCTTCAGCCAAACAAGGAAAAATCCCAGGATTCTTTCAGATCGTGGCTGAGCCATCAGCACCTTGGAGAGAGATCTCCATGGATTTCATGGTGGAACTCCCTGAAAGCTCAGGAAATACCATAATATGGATTGTGACTGGTTTGTTTTCTAAACAAGTACACTTTGTTCCGTGTCTGAAAATTCCATCAGCATGGGGGCTAGCCAAACTGTTTTTACATCATATTTACTGATTACATGAGGCACCTCAGTGCATCATTTTGATAGAGAGGTGCAATTCACTTCTAAGTTTTGGTGGACCTTCCTTAACCTACTTGGGACTGATCGGGCTGAGTTCCAGTCACCACCCCCAAACAAATGGGTGTGAATGAATGAACTCAGTATTGGAACAGTACTTCAGATGCTTTATTAATTATCAGCTGAATGATTGGACTGACTTGTTGCCTTTTGCTGAAGTGGCATACAACAAGTCTGTACATAGTAGCACAGGATTCACCTCTTTCAGGGTGGCTATGGGTCAGGAATTTAAGCATATGCCTGAACTACTCATAAATGTCCTTCTGCCATAATTTAAAGAATGGGTCTCCCAATTATGAAATACATGGCCAGTTATGAGAA
>JALGBA010002694.1:0-12965 GCA_023970755.1 Azemiops feae | reverse complement strand
AAAGAAAAAAGAAAATGAAAAAAGAAAAAGGAAAATAGAAAAAGGAAAAAGAAAGGAAAAAAGGAAAAATGAAAACAAAACAGGAAAAAAAGGAAAAAGGAAAAAGAAAAAGAAAAGGAAAAAGGAAAAAGGAAAGGTAAATTAAAAAAGGAAAAAGCAAAAAGAAAAAGAAAAAAGAAAAAAGAAAATGAATAAAGAAAAAGAAAAAAGAAAAAGGAAAA
The DNA here is from genome assembly GCA_023970755.1 of Azemiops feae. Lineage (NCBI taxonomy): Eukaryota > Metazoa > Chordata > Lepidosauria > Squamata > Viperidae > Azemiops > Azemiops feae. Next base: position 12,744 of record JALGBA010002694.1, on the reverse strand, counting down.
TAGAAAAAAAAAAAGAAAGGAAAAAAGAAAAGAAAAAAGGAAAATAATAAGGAAAAGAAAATGAAATGAAAAAGGAAAAGGAAAAAAGAAATCGAAAAAAGAAAAGAAAGAAAGAAAAAGTAAATGAAAAAAGAAAAAAAGAAATTAATAATAAAAAAAGAAAAAAGTGAAAATATAAAGAGAAGAGGTAAAAAGAAAAAAGAAGAAAGAAGAAAGGAAAAATATGAAAGAGCGAAAAAGGAAAAAAGGAAAAAGGAAAAAAAAGAAAATAGAAAATAGAAAAAAGAAAAAGAGAGGAAAAAGAAAAAGGAAAAAAGAAAAAGAAGAAATTAATAAGAAAAAAGAAAATAGGAAAAAGAAAATGCAAAAGAGAAAAAAGCAAAAGTAATACAAAAAATGTAAAGGAACCAAAAAATAAAGAAAAAAATGAAAAGAAAAAGAAAAAGAAAAAAGAAAATGAAAAAAGAAAAAGAAAAAAGAAAAAGGAAAATAGAAAAAAGAAAAAAGAAAAAGAAAGGAAAAAAGGAAAAGAAAAAAGCAAAATAATAAGGAAAAGAAAATGAAATGAAAAAGAAAAAGGAAAAAAGAAATAGAAAAAAGAAAAGAAAGAAAGAAAAAGAAAAGGAAAAAGGAAAAAGGAAAGGTAAATTAAAAAGGGAAAAAGAAAAATAATAAGAAGGACAAAAAAAAGAAAAGAAAAAATTAGGGGGGAAAAGGAAAAGAAAAAAGAAAAGAGGAAGGGGAAAAAGAAAAAAGGAAAAAGAAACGAAAAAGGTTAAAAAAAAAGAAGGGGGGGAAAAGAAAACGAAAATGAAATGAAAAAAGAAAAAGAAAAAAGAAAAAAAAAGAAAAAAAAGAAAAAAGAGAAAAAAGAAAGAGGAAAAAGAAAAAGGAAAAAAGAAAAAGAACAAATTAATAAGAAAAAAGAAAATAGGAAAAAGAAAATGAAAAACAGAAAAAAGGAAAAGTAATACAAAAAAGGAAAAGAGAAAAAAAGGAAAATAGAAAAAATAAAAAAGGAATAAGAAAAAGAAAAAGAAAAAGAAAAAGAAGAAAAAAGAAAAGGAAAAAAGAAAAAGAAAAAAGGGAAAAAGGGAAAAAAGGAAAAAGGAGAAATTAAAAATAAAAAAAGAAAAAAGTGAAAATATAAAGAGAAGAAAAAATAAAGAAAAAAGGAAAAAACAAAAAATGAAAACAAAGCATGGAAAAAAGGAAAAAGGGAAAAGAAAAAGAAAAGGAAAAAGGAAAAAGGAAAGGTAAATTAAAAAGGGGAAAAGAAAAAGAAAAGGAGGATAATCGGAAAAAAAGAAAAAAATACTTGGAAAAAAAAGGAAAATGGAAAAAAGGAAAAAAGAAAAAGAAAAAAGAAAAAAGAAAAAAAAGAAAAAGGGAAAAAGAAAAATAATAATAGGAAAAAAGAAAAAGGAAAGAAAAAATAGGGGGAAAAAGGAAAAGAAAAAAGAAAAGGGGAAAGGGAAAAAGAAAAAAGAAATGAAAAAGGAAAAAAAAGGGGGGGAAAGAAAAAGAAAATGAAATGAAAAAAGAAAAAGAAAAAAGAAAAAAGAAAAAAGAAAAAGAGGAAAAAAAGAAAAAAATGAAAAAAATGAAAATAGAAAAAAGAAAAAGAGGAAAAAGAAAAAGGGGAAAAGAAAAAGAAGAAATTAATAAGAAAAAAGAAAATGGGAAAAAGAAAATGAAAAACAGAAAAAAGGAAAAGTAATACAAAAAAGAAAAAAAGAAAAAAAGGAAAATAGAAAAAAATAAAAAAGGAATAAGAAAAAGAAAAAGAAGAAAAAAGAAAAGGAAAAAAGAAAAAAGAAAAAAGGGAAAAAGGAAAAAAAGGAAAAAGGAAAACAAAGAAAAAGCAAATGAAAAAAGAAAAAAAAGAAAAAGAAGAAATTAATAATAAAAAAAGAAAAAAGTGAAAATATAAAGAGAAGAAAAAATTAAAAAAAGGAAAAAAGAAAAAAGAAAAAAAAAGAAAGGAAAAATATGAAAGAGCGAAAAAGAGAAAAATGAAAGAAGGAAAAATGAAAACAAAACAGGGAAAAAAGGAAAAAGGAAAAAGAAAAAGGAAAGAAAAAGAAAAAGGAAAGGTAAATTAAAAAGGGAAAAAGAAAAAGAAAAGGAGGATAATCGGAAAAAAAAGAAAAAAATAGGAAAAAAAAGGAAAATGGAAAAAGAAAAAAGAAAAATAATAATAGGAAAAAAGAAAAAGGAAAGAAAAAATAGGGGGGAAAAGGAAAAGAAAAAAGAAAAAAGAAAAGGGGAAAGGGAAAAAGAAAAAAGGAAAAAGAAACAAAAAAGGGTAAAAGAAAAAAGAAGGGGGGGAAAGAAAAAGAAAAGGAAATGAAAAAAGAAAAAGAAAAAAGGAAAATAGAAAAAAGAAAAAGAGAGGAAAAAGAAAAAGGGAAAAAGAAAAAGAAGAAATTAATAAGAAAAAAGAAAATAGGAAAATGAAAATGAAAAACAGAAAAAAGGAAAAGTAATACAAAAAAGATAAAAAGAAAAAAAGGAAGATAGAAAAAATAAAAAAGGAATAAGAAAAAGAAAAAGAAAAAAGAAAAAAGAAAAAAGGAAAAAATGAAAAGAAAAAAGGGAAAAAGGGAAAAAAGAAAAAAGGAGAAAGGAAAACAAAGAAAAAGATCGGGGTTTGGGTCTTGGTCGGGGTCGGGGTTGGTGATTTTTTTCATTTTCTTTTTTCTTTTTTTTTTCATTTCATTTTTTTCTTTATTTTTTGGTTTCTTTACCTTTTTTGTATTACTTTTCCTTTTTTCTGTTTTTCATTTTCTTTTTCCTATTTTCTTTTTTCTTATTAATTTCTTCTTTTTCTTTTTTCCTTTCTCTTTTTCCTCTCTTTTTCTTTTTTCTATTTTCTTTTTTTTCTTTTTTTTCTTTTTTTTCTTTATTTTTCTTTTTTCTATTTTCCTTTTTTCTTTTTCTTTTTTCATTTCATTTTCTTTTTCTTTCCCCCCCTTTTTTTTCTTTTTTCCCTTCTTCCCTTATTTCTTTTTCTTTTTTCCTTTTCTTTTTTCTTCTTTTTCTTTTTCTTTTTTCCTTTTCTTTTTTCTTCTTTTTCTTTTTCTTTTTTCTTCTTTTTCTTTTCCTTCCCCCCCTATTTTTTCTTTCCTTTTTCTTTTTCCTTATAATTATTTTTCTTTTTACCTTTCCTTTTTCCTTTTTTCTTTTCTTTTTCTTTTTCCTTTTTTCTTTTTTCCCTGCTTTGTTTTCATTTTTCCTTTTTTCCTTTTTTTCTTTTTCGCTCTTTCATATTTTTCCTTTCTTCTTTTCTTTTTTCTTTTTTCCTTTTTTCTTTATTTTTTCTTCTCTTTATATTTTCACTTTTTTCTTTTTTTATTATTAATTTCTCCTTTTTCCTTTTTTCCCTTTTTCCCTTTTTTCTTTTTCTTTTTTCCTTTTCTTTTTTCTTCTTTTTCTTTTTCTTTTTCTTATTCCTTTTTTATTTTTTCTATTTTCCTTTTTTTCTCTTTTCCTTTTTTGTATTACTTTTCCTTTTTTCTGTTTTTCATTTTCTTTTTCCTTTTTCTTTTTCTTTTCTTTTTTTCTTTCTTTCTTTTCTTTTTTCTATTTCTTTTTTCCTTTTCCTTTTCCTTATTATTTTCCTTTTTTCCTTTTCCTTTTTTCCTTTCTTTTTCTTTTTTCATTTTCTTTTTTCTTTTTCTGTTTCATTTCATTTTTTTCTTTATTTTTTGGTTTCTTTACCTTTTTTATATTACTTTTCCTTTTTTCTGTTTTTCATTATCTTTTTCCTTTTTTCTTTTTTCTTATTAATTTCTTCTTTTTCTTTTTTTCTTTTTTCATTTGCTTTTTCATTTTCTTTTCTTTTTTCTTTTTTCTTTTTCCTTTTTTCCTTTTTCCTTTTTTTCTTTTTCTTTTTCTTTTTCTTTTCTTTTTTTCTTGGTTTTTTCTTTTTTCTTTTCCTTTTTTCCTTTCTTTTTCTTTTTTCTTTGTTCTTTTTTCATTTCATTTTCTTTTTTCTTTTTTCTATTTTCCTTTTTCTTTTTTCTTAATTCATTTCATTTTCTTTTTCTTTTCCCCCCCTCTTCTTTATTCCTTTTCCCTTTTTCGTTTCTTATTCCTTTTTCCTTTTTCCCTTTTCCCTTTTCTTTTTTTTTTCTTTTTACATTTCCTTTTTCATTTCATTTTTTTTCTTTATTTTTTGGTTTCTTTATATTTTCACTTTTTTCAACCTCAACCCTAATCCCAACCCTAACCCTGACCCTGACTCCGTCTTCGACCCTGACCCCGAACCTGAACCTGACCCCCGACCCTTATCCCAACTTATTTCCCGACCCCGACCTCGACCTCAACCCCGACTTCGTCCCCATCCCACACCCCGACCGTAACCCCGACCCCGACAACGAACCCCGATCCCAACTTTGACCCTGACCCTGACCCCATCTCCAACCCCGACCCCGGCCCTACCCTGCCCCCGACTCCAACATTGACACCGACCCTGACCCTAACCCCGACCATAACCCTGACCCTAACCTCGACCCCGACAATGAACCCCACCCCGACTTTGACCCTGACCCCGACCCCGACCCCAACCCTGACTTTGACCCTGATCCCGATGCCATCCCCATCCCCAACCCCGACCCCAATCCTAACACCTAGCTCAACCCAAACCCCGACACCGAAATTGATCCCGACCCCGACCCAAACCCCGACCTTTTTCTTTGTTTTCCTTTTTCCTTTTTTCTCTTTTTCCCTTTTTTCCCTTTTTCCCTTTTTTCTTTTTCTTTTTTCCTTTTCTTTTTTCTTCTTTTTCTTTTTCTTATTCCTTTTTTATTTTTTCTATTTTCCTTTATTTTTATTTTTTCCTTTTTTTATTACTTTTCCTTTTTTCTGTTTTTCATTTTCTTTTTCCTATTTTCTTTTTTCTTATTAATTTCTTCTTTTTCTTTTTTCCTTTTTCCTTTTCCTTTCTTTTTCTTTTTTCTATTTTCCTTTTTTCTTTTTCTTTTTCTTTTTTCTTTTCATTTTCTTTTTCTTTTCCCCCCTTCTTTTTTCTTTTACTCTTTTCTGTTTCTTTTTCCCCCTTCTTTTTTCTTTTTTCCTTTTTCCTTTTTCTTTTTTCTTTTCATTTTCTTTTTTCTTTCTTTTTTCTATTTCTTTTTTCTTTTTTCCTTTTCCTTTTTCATTTCATTTTCTTTTCCTTATTACTTTCCTTTTTTCTTTTCCTTTTTTCCTTTCTTTTTCTTTTTTCTTTTTTCTTTTTTCTTTTTTCTTTTTTTATATTTTTTTTCTTTTTTCTTTTTTCATTTCATTTTCTTTTTCTTTTTTCCCCTCTTCTTTTTTCTTTTTCCCTTTTTTGTTTCTTATTCCTTTTCCCTTTTTCCCTTTTCCCTTTTCTTTTTCCTTTTTTTCTTTTTTCCCTGCTTTGTTTTTATTTTTCCTTTTTTCCTTTTTTTTTTCGCTCTTTCATATTTTTCCTTTTTTCTTTTTTTCTTTTTTCTTTTTTCCTTTTTCCTTTATTTTTTCTTCTCTATATTTTCACTTTTTTCTTTTTTTATTATTAATTTCTTCTTTTTCTTTTTTCATTTTCTTTTTCTTTTTCTTTACTTTTTCTTTACTTTTTCTTTACTTTTTCCTTTTTCCTTTTTTCCCTTTTTCCCTTTTTCCCTTTTTTCTTTTTCTTTTTTCTTCTTTTTCTTTTTTCTTTTTTTTCCAATTATCCTCCTTTTCTTTTTCTTTTTCCCTTTTAAATTTACCTTTCCTTTTTCCTTTTTCCTTTCGTTTTTCTTTTTCCTTTTTCCTTTTTTCCGTTTTGTTTTCATTTTTCCTTTTTTCCTTTTTCTCTTTTTCGCTCTTTCATATTTTTCCTTTCTTCTTTTTTCTTTTTTCCTTTTTCTTTTTCCTCTCTTTTTCTTTTTTCTATTTTCTTTTTCTTTTTCCCCCCTTCTTTTTTCTTTTACCCTTTTTCATTTCTTTTTCCTTTTTCCTTTTTCCCTTTTCCCTTTTCTTTTTCTCTTTCTTCTTCAACCCCAACACTGACTTTGACCCCGATCTCAACCATCCCCAACCCCGAGCCCAATCCTAAACCCGAGCCCAACCCCAACCCCAACACCGAAATTGATCCCAACAGCGACCCCGACCCAAACCCCGACCTTTTTCTTTGTTTTCCTTATTTCTTTTTCCTTTTTCCCCTTTTCCCCTTTTTTCATTTTCTTTTTTCTTTTTTCTTTTTCTTTTAATTTCATTTTTTTTTGGTTTCTTTATATTTTCACTTTTTTCAACCTCAACCCTAACCCCAACCGTAACCCTGACCCTGACACCGTCTTCCACCCTGACCCCGAACCCGAACCCGACCGCCGACCCTGACCCCAACTTCCTCCCCGACCCCGACCTCGACCCCGACCCCAACCCCGACTTCGTCCCCGTCCCACACCTCGAGCCTAATCCGAAGCCCGACAACGAACCCCGACCCCAACTTTGACCCTGACCCTGACCCCATCCCCATCCCCAACCCCGACCCCGGCCTTAACCCTGACCCCATCCCTAACACCGACCCCTGCCCAAACCCTTACCCCGACCCCGACGCCAACCCCAACACTGACTTTGACCCCGATCTCGACTCCATCCCCATCCCCAACCCCGAGCCCAATCCTAACCCCGAGCCCAACCCCAACCCCAACACCGAAATTGATCCCAACAGCGACCCTGACTCAAACCCCGACCTTTTTCTTTGTTTTCCTTATTTCTTTTTCCTTTTTCCCCTTTTCCCCTTTTTTCTTTTTCTTTTTTCCTTTTCTTTTTTCTTATTAATTTCTTCTTTTTCTTTTTCCCTTTTTCTTTTTCCCCTTATTTTTTCTTTCCTTTTTCTTTTTTCCTATTATTATTTTTCTTTTCTTTTTTCTATTTCTTTTTTCCTTTTCCTTTTTCATTTCCTTTTCTTTTCCTTATTATTTTCCTTTTTTTCTTTTCCTTTTTTCCTTTCTTTTTCTTTTTTCTTTTTTCTATTTTCCTTTTCCTTTTTTCTTTTTTCTTTTTCTTTTTTCATTTTCTTTTTTCTTTTTTCTTTTTCTTTTTCTTTTTCATTTCATTTTTTTCTTTATTTTTTGGTTTCTTTACCTTTTTTGTATTACTTTTCCTATTTTCTGTTTTTCATTATCTTTTTCCTATTTTCTTTTTTCTTATTAATTTCTTCTTTTTCTTTTTTCCTTTTTCTTTTTCCTCTCTTTTTCTTTTTTCTATTTTCTTTTTTTCTTTTTTTTTCTTTATTTTTCTTTTTTCTATTTTCCTTTTTTCTTATTCTTTTTTCATTTCATTTTCTTTTTCTTTTTCCCCCCTTCTTTTTTCTTTTACCCTTTTTCATTTCTTTTACCTTTTTTGCCTTTCCCCTTTTCTTTTTTCTTTTCCTTTTCCCCCCTATTTTTTCTTTCCTTTTTCTTTTTTCCTATTATTATTTTTCTTTTTTCTTTTTCTTTTTTCCTATTATTATTTTTCTTTTCTTTTTCTTTTTCTTTTTCCCTTTTCCCCTGTTTTGTTTTCATTTTTCCTTTTTCTCTTTTTCGCTCTTTCATATTTTTCCTTTCTTCTTTTTTTTTCTTTTTTTCTTTATTTTTTCTTCTTTTTATATTTTCACTTTTTTCTTTTTTTATTATTAATTTCTTCTTCTTTTTTCTTTTTTCATTTTCTTTTTCTTTTCTTTTTTCTTTTTTCCTTTTTCCTTTTTTTCTTTTTCCTTTTCTTTTTTCTTTTCCTTTTCTTTTTTCTTTCTTTTTTTCTTTTTTCTATTTCTTTTTTCCTTTTCCTTTTTCATTTCATTTTCTTTTCCTTATTACTTTCCTTTTTTTCTTTACCTTTTTTCCTTTCTTTTTCTTTTTTCTTTTTTCTATTTTCCTTTTTCTTTCTTTTTTTTCATTTCATTTTCTTTTTCTTTTTTCCCCCTCTTCGTTTTTCTTTTTCCCTTTTTCGTTTCTTATTCCTTTTTCCTTTTTCCTTTTTCCTTTTTCCTTTTTCCTTTTTCCTTTTTCCTTTTTCCCTTTTCTTTTTTCTTTTTCTTTTTTCTTTTTCTTTTTCATTTCATTTTTTTCTTTATTTTTTGGTTTCTTTATATTTTCACTTTTTTCAACCTCAACCCTAAACCCAACCCTAACCCTGACCCTGACCCCATCTTCGACCCAGACCCCTATCCCATCCCCAACCCCGACCCCTGCCCTAACCCTGACCCCGACCCCAACCCTGACTTTCCCCCCGATCCCGACGCCATCCCCAACCCCGACCCCGACCCAAACCCCGATCTTTTTCTTTATTTTCCTTTTTTCTTTTTCCTTTTTTCCCTTTTTCCCTTCTTTCTTTTTCCTTTTTTCCCTTTTTCCCTTTTTTCTTTTTCTTTTTTCCTTTTCTTTTTTCTTCTTTTTCTTTTTCTTATTCCTTTTTTATTTTTTCTATTTTCCTTTTTTTATTTTTTCCTTTTTTGTATTACTTTTCCTTTTTTCTGTTTTTCATTTTCTTTTTCCTATTTTCTTTTTTCTTATTAATTTCTTCTTTTTCTTTTTTCTTTTTTCCTTTTTCCTTTTCCTCTCTTTTTCTTTTTTCTCTTTTTCTTTTTTCATTTCATTTTCTTTTTCTTTTCCCCCCTTCTTTTTTCTTTTACCTTTTCGTTTCTTTCTCCTTTTTTCTTTTTCCCTTTCCCCTTTTCTTTTTTCTTTTTTCTTTTTCGCTTTTTCTTTTTTTTTCTTTTTTCCTTTTTCCTTTTCTCCATTTTCCTTTTCTTTCCTATTATTTTTTTCTTTTTTTCCGATTATCCTCCTTTTCTTTTTCCCTTTTTAATTTACCTTTCCTTTTTCCTTTGTTGTTTTCTTTTTCTTTTTCTTTTTTCTTTTCCTTTTTTCCTTTCTTTTTCTTTTTTCTATTTTCCTTTTTCTTTTTTCATGTTCTTTTTTCTTTTTCTTTTAATTTCTCTTTTTTGTTTATTTTTTGCTTTTTCTGTTTTCTTTTTCTTTTTTCTTTTTCTTTTTCTTTTTCTTTTTCTTTTTCTTTTTCTTTTTCTTTTTCATTTCATTTTTTTTCTTTATTTTTTGGTTTCTCTATATTTTCACTTTTTTCAACCTCAACCCTAACCCCAACCCTAATCCTGACCCTGACCCCGTCTTCCACCCTGACCCCGAACACGAACCCGACCCCCGACACTGACCCCAACTTCGTCCCCGACCCCAACCTCGACCCCCACCCCAACCCCGACCCCGGCCCTATCCCTGACTCAGCCCCGACCCAGACCCTTGATTTTGACCCCTATCCAAACCCCAACCCCAACCCTAACCTTGACCCCGACAACGAACCCCCACCCCTTTGACCCTGACCCCGACCCCATCCCCAACCCCGACCCCTGCCCTAACCCTGTCCCCGATCCCGACCCTGACCCCAACCCTGACTTTGACCCCGACCCCGATGCCATCCCCATCCCCAACCCCAACCCCGACCCAAACCCCGATCTTTTTCTTTTTTTTCCTCTTTTCTTTTTCCTTTTTTCCCTTTTTCCCTTTTTTCTTTTTCTTTTTTCTTCTTTTTCTTTTTTCTTTTTTTTCCCAATTATCCTCCTTTTCTTTTTCTTTTTCCTTTTTCCTTTTCTTTTTCTTTTTCCTTTTTTCTTTTCTTTTTCTTTTTCCTTTTTTCTTTTTTCCCTGGTTTGTTTTCATTTTTCCTTTCATTTTTTTTCTTTTTTCTTTTCTCCTTTTTTTTTACTTTCTTCTCTTTATATTTTCACTTTTTCCTTTTTTTATTATTAATTTCTGCTTTTTCATTTTTTTTCTTTTTTCATTTGCTTTTTCTTTGTTTTCCTTTTTCCTTTTTTCCCTTTTTCCCTTTTTTCTTTTTCTTTTTTCCTTTTCTTTTTTCTTTTTCTTTTTCTTATTCCTTTTTTCTTTTTTCTATTTTCCTTTTTTTATTTTTTCCTTTTTTGTATTACTTTTCCTTTTTTCTGTTTTTCATTTTCTTTTTCCAATTTTCTTCTTTTTCTTTTTTTTCTTTTTTCATTTGCTTTTTCTTTTTCTTTTTTCCTTTTTTCCTTTTTCTTTTTCTTTTTTCTTTTCATTTTGTTTTTTTCTCTTTTTTTTCTTTTTTCTTTTTTCTATTTCTTTTTCATTTCATTTTCTTTTCCTTATTACTTTCGTTTTTTTCTTTTCCTTTTTTCCTTTCTTTTTCTTTTTTCTTTTTTCTTTTTTCTATTTTTTTCTTTTTTCTTTTTTCATTTCATTTTCTTTTCCTTATTGCTTTCTTTTTTTTCTTTTCCTTTTTTCCTTTCTTTTTCTTTTTTCTATTTTCTTTTTTCTTTTTTCTTTTTTCTTTTTTCTTTTTTCTATTTTTTCATTTCATTTTCTTTTTTCCCCCACTTCTTTTTCCTTTTTCCCTTTTTTGTTTCTTATTCTGTTTTCCTTTTTCCTTTTTCCCTTTTCCCTTTTCTTATTTCTTTTTGTTTTTTCTTTTTCTTTTTCATTTCATTTTTTTTCTTTTCACTTTTTTCAACCTCAACCCTAACCCCAACCCTAACCCTGACCCTGAACCCGTCTTCGACCCTGAACCCGAATCCGAACCTGACCCCCGACCCTAACCCCAACTTTATCCCCGACCCCGACCTCGACCCCGACCCCAACCCCAACTTTGTCCCTCCGTCCCGACCCCGACCCTAACCCCGCCCCCAACAACGAACCCCTTACATCAACTTTGATCCTGACCCTGACCCCCATCCTCCAACTCCCCGACCGCCGGCCGTAACCTGACCCATACCCCAAAACCCTACACTGCCCTAACCCTTACCCCGACCCCAGTTCCCAACCCTGACTTTGAACCCGATCCCGACGCCACCCCATCCCCAACCCTGAGCCCAATCCTAACCCCGAGCCCAACCCCAACCCTGACACCGAAATTGAACCCGACACCGAACCCGACCCCGACCCAAACCCCGATCTTTTTCTTTGTTTTCCTTTTTTCTTTTTTCTTTTTTCCCTTTTTCCCTTTTTTCTTTTTCTTTTTCTTTTTTCTTCTTTTTCTTTTTCTTATTCCTTTTTTATTTTTTCTATCTTCCTTTTTTTCTTTTTATCTTTTTTGTATTACTTTTCCTTTTTTCTGTTTTTCATTTTCATTTTCCTATTTTCTTTTTTCTTATTAATTTCTTCTTTTTCTTTTTTCCTTTTTCTTTTTCCTCTCTTTTTATTTTTTCTATTTTCTTTTTTTTCTTTTTTTCCCTTTTTCTTTTTTCTATTTTCCTTTCTTCTTTTTCTTTTTTCATTTCATTTTCTTTTTCTTCCCCCCCTTCTTTTTTCTTTTACCCTTTTTCGTTTCTTTTTCCTTTTTTCTTTTTTCTTTTTCTTTTTTCCTTTTTCCTTTTTTCCATTTTCCTTTTTTTTTCCTATTATTTTTTTCTTTTTTCCCGATTATACTCCTTTTCTTTTACTTACTTCTTTTCTTTTACTTTTTCCTTTTTCCTTTTTTCTTTTTCCTTTTTTCCCTTTTTCCCTTTTTTCTTTTTTCTTTTTCTTTTTTCCTTTTCTTTTTTCTTCTTTTTCTTTTTCTTATTCCTTTTTTAATTTTTCTATTTTCCTTTTTTCCCTTTTTTCCTTTTTTGTATTACTTTTCCTTTTTTCTGTTTTTCATTTTCTTTTTCCTATTTTCTTTTTTCTTATTAATTTCTTCTTTTTCTTTTTTCCTTTTTCTTTTTCCGTTTCTTTTTCCTTTTTCCTTTTTCTCTTTTCCCTTTTCATTTTTCTTTTTTCCCGTATATTTTCTTTATTATTTTTCTTATTATTTTCCCGACCCCCGAAGCTGACCCCAACTTCATCCCCGACCCCGACCTCGACCCTGACCTCACACCCGACTTCGTCCCCTTCGCACACCCCGACCCCAACAACGAACCCCGACCCCAACTTTGACCCTGACCCCCAACCCATCCCCAACCCCGACCCTTTCTTTCTTTTTTCTTTTTTCTTTTTCCTTTTTTCTTAATTTTTTCTTCTCTCTATATTTTCACTTTTTTCTGTTTTTCATTTTCTCTTTCTTTTTTTCTTTTTTTCTTATTAATTTCTTTTTTTCTTTTTTCATTTCCCATTTTCTTTTTTCTTTTTTCTTTTTCTTTTTTCCCTATTTTTTCTTTCCTTTTTCTTTTTTCCTATTATTATTTTTCTTTTTTCTTTTTTCTTTTTCTTTTTTCATTTTCTTTTTCCCTTTTTCTTTTTTCTTTTTTCTTCTTCTTTTTTCCTTTTTCTTTTTTCCATTTTCCCTTTTTTTCCTATTATTTTTTTCTTTTTTCTTTTTTCGATTATCCTCCTTTTCTTTTTCTTTTTTCCTTTTTAATTTACTTTTCCTTTTTTCTTTTTTTCTTTCTTTTTCCTTTTTTCTTTTTTTCTTATTAATTCTTTTTTTTTCTTTTTTTTTCTTTTCTTTTTCTTTTCTCTTTTTCCCTTTTTCCCTGTTTTGTTTTCATTTTGTTTTCCTTTTTCTCTTTTTTGCTCTTTCATATTTTTCCTTTCTTCTTTCTTCTTTTTTCTTTTTTTCTTTTTTCTTTATTTTTTCTTCTCTTTATATTTTCACTTTTTTCTTTTTTAGTATTAATTTCTTCTTTTTCTTTTTTTCTTTTTTCATTTGCTTTTTCTTTTTCTTTTTCTTTTTTCTTTTTTCCTTTTTCTTTTTTTCTTTTTCTTTTTCTTTTTTCTTTTCATTTTCTTTTTTCTTTCTTTTTTCATTTTTCTATTTCTTTTTTCCTTTTTCTTTTTCATTTCATTT
>JALGBA010002692.1:0-19610 GCA_023970755.1 Azemiops feae | reverse complement strand
GGGCTGAGACAGATGGGGTCAGCTGCAGTTTGCTTCTCTCTCTGACCCGGGAGGCCCAAAATGGAAATCTTTCCTCGTGGAGAACTTGGCTTTAGGCAAAAAGCGTCACTGGAAGATTTCAGACTTGGGACTTCCCTCCCCACTCAAGATCAGGGCTGTCTGTCTTCCTTCACATCAAAGTGTGCCACCCTGGGGAAAATAAGAGCTGAATGCCAATGCAGCCAAGTTTCTGCCTGCTGGGATCACCCCCCCCCAAAAAAAGCCCCCCTTGCCATCTCCTTTCCCCAAATGTGAGCTCTTTCTTCAGTCTCTCCTTGACTCCCTGGTGCCCCCACCAAGCCCCTCTTTAACGCACAGAAGTGTTGGGGGGTCCCACGGCCTTCCAGATGTGGCTGGGTAACATCTTTCCCTCTGGCTGGAAGCCTCTTCCCCTTCGATCCTGCCCCAATGGGACCCTGCAGTGCTTGGGACTGATCCTTAGGCCTGCCGGAAGTGGATACCATTTGCAATACTCTGACGAGTCCTTGTAGAAATGGCGGCTGCTTTTGAAGCTTTCCACCCTGATCCTCAGGCTGTTGGGAGACTGCAAAGCTCTCCTGGCTCTTGCTAGGCTTGGGAAACCAGACACTGCATGATGATGGGGCAGCTTCAGATGAGCTTCCTGAAACCTTTCCATCGCTTTGACCCCCCCTTACTCCCCCCAAACCCCACATTTCTTCAATAAAGAACACAAAAAAGCTGGAAAAGACAAACTTTTTCATCTTGCACTGCCCTGTCCCCCGAATTAGGTGCTAAAACTAAACTCCCCACCTCTGCCCTCAAATCTCTATCCCCGTTAACACTTTGCTAAATATACTGCATGCCTGAAAAACTGAAGAAAAGAGTTGAAAGGGACCTTGGAGGTCTCCTTCTGCTGAAGGAGGAAACCTCACCATTTACCATTTCAGATAAATGGTTGTCCAGTCTCTTCTTAAAAACCTCCAGTGTTGAAGCCCCCACAACTTCTGGTGGCAAGTCGTTCCACTGATTGATTGTTTTGTCAGGAAATTTCTCCTTAGTTCTAGGTTGGTTCAAAATCTGTAAGTTACTAACTTTGACTCTAGAGAGTCAAAGAATAGAAAGAAGGAAGGAAGCAAGTAAAGAAAATTTTTGCTCTGTGTTGATAATGCTGACTGTTATGTTAGTGATGCTTAACAGCTCCCCCCATATGTGAGGAGGGTCCCTCCCTCAGAAGAGAGGTTTCTGATTGCACCCAAGGCTGCCCTGACTGGATTGGGTTGGGGGCTTGTTGCAACCATTTCCTGAGTTAAGATAGGTTTCCATGCCTTTCAAGTTTCCATGCCTTTCAAGTCCTGAGATAAGATTAGTCATGAGTTATGTCTTCCTGAGTTATGTCTTTCAAGTTATGTCTTCCTGAGTTATGTCTTTCAAGTTATCTCTTCCTGAGTTATGTCTTTCAAGTTATCATTTCCTAAGCTACGCCTTTAAAGTCTATATTTCCTGAGTTGAGATAAGCTACGCCTTTGAAGTTTACATTTCCTGAGTTAGGATAAGGTACCCTTTTAAGTTTTATTGCTTGGCTAAACCCGCCCTTTATGAACCTTTTGCTATGCTGTAAAAATGCCAATAAAAGAGAAGCACGCAGATCCTTCTGGGCTCTCGCTTGCTGACTCAACCTGAAGAAACATGTGGTCCGTGTGTTTCCTATCTACCAAACGCGAGGTCCGTTAGCCCAGGCTGACGTACGTCACTGGTCCGTCCAGCAGAAGCTGGACCCCGGGATTCGAACTCCCACAACCACTGGTCCGTCCAGCAGGCGCTGGACCCCGGGATCGGAATTCCCACAACTGGTGACGTGATTCACTCTACGACGTGATTCACTCCACGGCGTGTTCTCTGTCTAGGGAAACGCTGCTCTGGCTCCTGTATTTACGCACCTGGTAAAGGCTTGATCAATCGTAAGTATGGGATCCCGCTTTCCAAGGTTCTGTCCAAGCATGTGGATGAACTTTCCTCTTTAGTCAGAAAGGCAAATTGTTTGCAAAAAGTTAACGGAACAACTGTCTATCCTTTATCTCGCAAAGAAATTATCTGCTTTCTTCTTTACCTTCATAAACACTGTCCTGCTTATCCCGAGGACGGCTCTCTTCGCCGATCCACTTGGGAACGTATTGGTAAATGGCTTCATGAACCACCCCGGGCGCCAACTAATATTCTTTGCACGTGGCGTGGACTCATGGCTGCTCTTCAAATTTTATATCCAGACCCTTCCTCTCAACCTGTGCCTACTACGGAGGACGCTCCAAAGCCGGCACAGCCAAAAGAACCCCCCTCTTCGCTCTATCCTTCTCTCTCTCCTCCAACTGCTCCCCCGCCCTATCCTTCAATGTCGCCTTCACCCCCTCCTTCTCCTTCTCCACCCTCCTCAACTTGTGGGGGTGCTGTTCTCCGTGCCATGCAACAGGCACGAGAGGATGGTTCTCTGGATCCCGAAGACCTTCCCTCTACTTCTTCTTTATTTCCAGTAGTATGGGGACGAGGCCCCCGTGGGGGTCTCGCCCCTCCAGTTTATCAAAATATTTCTTATAAAGCTATCAAAGACATAAAGGATGCTGTTCGAGACTACGGTCTTCAGTCTCGCTATGTGCAAGGCTTGCTTCATTCTCTCTCTTCTGATGCTTCAGAAATGCTTCTAATAGATTGGCAAACTTTATTTAGTATGCTTATGACTCCTGCACAGTATGTAATTTGGAATTCAGAATATGCTAAGCAAATTTCTCTCCTTGCGCAAAATGGCTTGCCTGCTAATGTATTTCAAGATGATCTGATGGGCACTGGCACGCGTTTTACCGTCACCCAGCAGACCCAATCAGATCGAGCTGCATTTCCTTTGATTAAAAACGCTGCACTTGGCGCTTATCGCAAGGTAGATGAAGCCCAACAAACTTCCTTACAAACTTTTTCAAAAATCATACAAACCACTAATGAGGACTATGCTTCTTTTGTCAGTCGTTTGCAATTATCTCTTGAAAGACAAATTGACAATGAAGCTGCCAGAAATGAATTAATTATGAAATTGGCTTATGAAAATGCAAACCCTGATTGTCAAAAGGTTCTTCAACCTCTTGCGAATAAGCCTGATGCTACGCTGGCTGATTTTCTCCGTGCCTGCCGCATTGTCGGCTCTAATTCTTATAACATGACCACCCTTGCTTCTGCTATCACCTCTTCATTACCCCCCACTTCTCTGCCCGTTCCCTCTTCCCCTCCCGATACTTATGCCTTTTCTCGTCCTGCTGGCAATTGTTTTAATTGTGGCAAACCTGGTCATTTCAAAGGTCAGTGCAGAGCACCGGGAGGGGGGGGGAGCGCCGCGTGGGCGACCCCCTCCCCCTGCTGCTAAACCAAAAACTGTTTGCCCTCGCTGTCGCAAAGGTTTTCACTGGGCTTCTCAATGTCGGTCAAATCCCCCTTTTCAACGCCAAAACCAGTCGGAAAACTAATTGCGGGGCCATCAGCTAGCCCCACTAAAAAGGCTGAAATGTCTCCTCTCCTTTCTGACCCTCCCTTTTCTGCCTCCGCGTTTCCTGTTGAACTTTCTGCTGACTGTTCTTATGAAGACCCTGGTTCTGTTTTCACTCTTCCTCTCTCAGTGACACTAATAAAACCGCTTCCACCTTCATTGCCTGTTTTGCTCATGCCTAATTCCTCCCTCACTGTTGAAGGCGTGGTAGCCGCACCTTTTCTTTATGACTCATCCTCTCTTCATCACTTGTCTCTTGCTGCTATTGGTGATCGCCCCTTTTTCCTTCCAAAGGGCTCAATTATTGCTACGCTTATTTTACTTCCCTCCTCTGCCTCTGCCTCTGTTTCTACCTCTTCTCTCCTTGCTTTACACTGCCCTGTTGAACCTTTCAAGCCAATGCTTACCATTTCATTAAATGGCCATCCCTTTACAGGCTTGGTTGACACGAGTGCGGACGCTTCTGTCATTCGTACCAAGGACTGGCCCTCTACTTGGGCGCTTTCTGATTCTCCTTCTGTTCAAGGAGTTGGTGGATCCCAAGCGGCAAAGGTCAGCACTGATTGGCTCTCTGCTTCTGTCCCTGATACTTCTACCACAGCTTATCTTAAACCTTTTGTCCTTCCTCTTGCTTTTAATCTATGGGGTCGTGACTTGCTTTCTCAGCTGCATGCTACTTTACACATCCCCTAACCAATGGCTATCACACCCCTTAAACTGTCTCTCATTTCTTCCACCCCTGTATGGGTGGATCAATGGCCTCTTGTTGCTGAAAAACTTGAGGCCCTACATGAATTGGTATCTCAACAATTGGCTTTAGCCCACATTGAATTTTCTACCAGTCCTTATAACACTCCTGTTTTTGTCATTAAAAAGAAAAGTGGCAAATGGCGCCTCCTACAGGATTTACGTGCTGTGAATGCTGTTATTCAACCAATGGGAGCACTACAATGTGGGCTGCCTAATCCAAATTTGATTCCTGAAACTTTTGATTTGATCATTATTGACTTAAAGGACTGTTTTTTCTCTATCCCACTGGATCCAAGGGATAGATTATTGTTTGCATTCACTATTCCAGAATTGAATAATTCAAAGCCAACTACACGATACCACTGGAAGGTGTTGCCACAGGGTATGCTCAATTCTCCTACAATGTGCCAATATTATGTGAATAAAGCAGTCCAGCCTTATAGAGATCGCTACCCTTCCTTTCTGGTGTATCATTATATGGATGATATTTTAATTGCAGCTGACGGTCCGAAGGGGACAGTATTAAAGACACTTCCATATCTTACATCTATATTGAATGAGGCGGGGCTTCACATAGCTCCTGACAAAATCCAATCTCAATATCCCTTTCAATATCTAGGACATAAAATGTTAGCCTCTGCGGCCACGCCTGAGCTGCCAAAACTCAATTTTCCAAACAACCCTACATTAGTACAATTGCAACAATATTTAGGAACACTTAATTGGGCACGATCTTATCTTTCTCTTACCACGGCTGTTCTTTCCCCCTTTTTCCAAGCTTTAGCTACACTCAAACACCCTGCTGACACTTTACATCTTACTGATGTTCATCACACCACTCTCCAACATATAAATTCAATACTGCAGACCACTTGGGTCGACCGTGTCTTGAACAATACACCTTTTTCCCTTGCGATTTTATCAACACCTTCTCTATTCACTGCCATTCTTGTTCAAATATCTGACAAAAAATTACACATTGTCGAATGGCTCCACCTTCCACACACTCCACGTAATACCCTCACCACAAGACATTTACAAATGGCACTTTTGATTGATAAAGGAAGAAGGCGAGCCAAAACATTAATTGGATACGAACCAATTGCTATATACATTCCCTTTAAGCTAACACAATGGGAACCTTTATTCCAAAATTCAGATGTGTTGCAAGATTCCTTGGAAAACTGGCATGGGCATGTTTCATGTCATTTGCCCGCAGATCCTCGCTTACAACTTGTCAAGACAGTCCCTATTTCCTTTTCTTCTCCTATTGCTCCTTCACTCCTTAAGGACTGTCTTACCATTTTTACTGATGGTTCAAAAACATATGGTGCTTGTACTTGGCAATACAATGGAACATGGCACAAAAAGCAAACTTCGCCTCAACAATCAGATCAACAAGCAGAACTAGCTGCTCTTATTTTGGCTTTAAGCTCCTTTTCTTTACAACCTTTAAACATCATTACAGATAGCTTATATGTTTCCCATATCACTCACAACATTTTTGACTCTTATCTGTCTCCCTCCATTCCACCTGTCCTTATGAAACTCTTTCTTTCACTACAAACACTGTTACATGATCGTGTCCATCCCTTATTTCTAGCACACATTCGAAGTCACCAACATTTACCAGGATTTCTTTCAGAAGGGAATCATATGGCCGATGAAGCCTGCAAACTTTTACCTGTTGTCATCAAAGTTCCACAGCCAGCTCCCATGACAGCGGGGGAAAGTCACAGCTATTTTCATCAAAATAAGAAGGCCTTAATGAAACAATTTGGAATCACTATGGCTGAAGCTACAGCCATAATTCAACAATGCCCAACCTGTAGCCTACAGTCTAAAGGTATCCCACAGGGCGTTAACCCTAGAGGCACTGAAGCCTGTGATACCTGGCAAATGGATGTAACTCAATATCCTCCATTTGCCCCGTGGAAATATCTACATGTTACAGTAGATACGTTCTCCGGATTTATTTTGGCAACCCCACAAAAAGGGGAAGCTGCAAAACAAGTGATTAATCACTGTATTCGTACCTTTACAGTGCTGGGATGTCCAAAAATATTAAAAACAGACAATGGCCCAGCTTATGTCAGCTCACAATTTTCACAGTTTTGTCATCACTGGTCCATTGTCCACAAATTTGGAATTCCTTTCAATAGCCAAGGGCAGGCTATTGTTGAGCGAGCAAATCAAACTTTAAAAAATGCATTAGATCGTTATATGGGGTCCAAGGGCTTATGCCCCCCAAACCTCCCGGCACTGCAAAACGTGTTAAATGTTTGTCTGTATACTCTCAATTTTCTAAATCTCACTGGCACTCCTTCTTTGTCTGCTGCGTCTCGACACTTTACTAAACCTGTTGTCCCAACTTCAAGACCACTTGTATACTACAGGCAGCTCCCGGATCCAACTTGGAAAGGTCCAGCTGAACTCATCACCTGGGGAAGAGGCTACGCTGCAGTTCAACTACCCGACAGAGTTTTGTGGGTCCCTGCTCGTTGTATTCGCCCATATTTCATCACTCCACACAACCCACCAACTCCATCGGATGTGCCATCATTGCCTTTGTGAGTGTGGATGTACGTGCTGTTATTGGTGTAACAACTGCATATTGCACCACCCATATTGTCCAGGGGTCCAACACTTTTGCATCAATCATGTGGACCCTGCTTTTGATGACACTCTTGACAAGTTCCTTCCCCATGATGTCCACACTGCACCTTCCCATGATGACAAAGCACCTGAGAATTCCTCTAAATTTTCATAAAGGCCTATATTGTGGTCCTGTTTTTTCTTTTCTTGATCTCAATACTACTGCCCTTTTCCATTGTTATGACCGAGGTCAATCCTTTTGTCCCTTTGTGTTTTCTCAGTATCCTAATCGTGGCATTCCTCTTCCACCATCTCCCTCTATTTCCCTCACCTATGCTCATTACCCTTGTCACATAACTCTTGCTATTCTTGTGACCCCTGAGACTACGGGGCGCTATTATGTGTCTGGATTTTCATCCTATGGTACTTATACTACACATTCTTTTGAACTCGCATCAGTGGCGAGCTATGCAAAACCTCCTTTGTCTCCTCGTTTACTTGCCTACAACTTTGTTCCTCATCCCCGCTCCTTCCTAGACCTGGCCGCCCGTACTTTTACCTCACCTCACTTACAACATTTTCATTCCACAAAGCAACCTCGCTCACACCAACGCATCATTCATTCTCGATGACGGCGATCTCCTGATCCTAATCCTCATCGACCTCTCAACTACACATGGACTGTTCGTGACTTTGAAAATCAGGTATTATTCCAAATCTCCAAATACACAATATGGCCCTGGTTCCCTATCTTACAGTTTGACTTTGCCGAAATGGGTACCGGGGTCAACAAATTTGCTTCAAAATTTCTCCAAACTAACAAATGGGACGAACAAGGTTCGTGCACACCTTCTCCACTAGAAGCAACATGGTGGGACCTGTATTTTTGTCCCGAACCAAAGACACCTGAGGAAAAATATCAATGTGGCACTTTATTGGACAAATACTGTGCCTCGTGGTCTTGTGTTTCTACGGGCGCTATATCCTGGACTTCCCCTCGCTCAAATGATTATATCGCCATTACCCATAGCAATGACAAACCCCCTTCTCCTTCCTGCCCTTCTAATTTGCATTGTTGTGGTGAGCGGAAAAATCCAATGAACATTACCTTCACATCCCAAGGAAAGACTTTGACTACAGAGCAATGGGCTGTCGGATATTCTTGGGGTGGTAGAGAATGGAGCGGTTCTGAAGACGACGGCGGAGTTTTTTCCATTCGTCTCACAATCCAGTCACCACATTCCCCTCCTATAGGTCCTAACAAAAGCATTCAACCTGTTTTTTTACAGTCCGTTGTACATAATATGCCTAATCCCTTGATTAACCTTGTCAATGCTTCTTCCTTTTTGTTAAAAAGTGCTGTTAATTCTTCTTCACAAACCGACCACTGTTGGCTCTGTTTATCAGCCACTCCACCCTTTTATGACGCCGTTGGCTCTATTGAACCTATTAAGAATGCTACAAAAGATGACTCCTGCAGATGGAACTCAACGTCTATTACTATTACTTCTATTATGGGACATGGTTGTTGCTTGGGAAACATTCCTGCAAATTATTCTCAATATTGTGCTAATATCACCACTGGCAAATATCAATGTGATGTTTGGCTCACCCAGAAAAGATCGGGCAGTGTAAATACGGCAGGTTATAACTCTCTTTTTACCTTGAGTAATGGTAATATCTCTGCCAGCTTAAAGGGCCAATTCTTCATCCCCGGCAACAACTCCATCTGGGCTTGCTCTACAGGTGCCACAGCCTGTGTATCAGGGGATGTCCTTATACAACAAAAAGCCTTTTGTATTCAGGTACGCTTAGTCCCTAGAATCACTTATTATTCCCCCTCTGATTTTGTTTCCCTTATGGAACCACCGGAATACCACCTACGTGCAAAACGTGAATTTGTTACAGCCCTAACCCTTTCAGTTCTTTTAGGATTAGGTGCTGCAGGAGCAGCTACTGGAGCTGCGGCTTTGGTTGTTAATCAACAACAAATACAAAAACTTAGTCTAGAAATAGATAATGATCTTTCCCGCATTGAGACTTCAATTTCTGCCCTTCAAACTTCTTTGTCGTCTCTTGCTGAAGTAGTTTTGCAGAATAGGCGTGCCCTCGACCTTTTATTTTTAAAGGAAGGTGGAACGTGTGTAGCCTTAAAAGAAGAATGTTGTTTTTATTCTGATCAATCTGGCATTGTGCGCGACTCTATGAATGAGTTACGCAAACGATTAAAAGACAGGGAACAGGAAAGGTTTTCCCAACAATCCTGGTATCAAAGCATGTTTAATTTCTCTCCCTGGATTACTACATTGCTTTCTGCTATTTTAGGACCTTGTATAATTTTGCTTATATTATGTATGATTGGCCCATGTGTTTTTTCACGCCTTTTGCAATTTCTCAAGGATCGTTTGAATGGTTTGGATTCTAATCTTTCTAAGATTAATGTTATGCTTGCCTCAAACAATATATATGAACCCTTGAAACCCAAATTCCACCCCTCTGAAAAGGTTGCCCTACTGACGCTGTCTGACACGGACTCCAACTGTTCCGATACTGAATCAGACTTAGCCATGGAGGCTCTTGCCCCCAAGCAAGAATCTCGTATTCTTATGGAGTTGCCCTCTTCTGTTTCGGAGGATGCAGATGATGGCCACGAGTAGGATGGAGATTGAACTTTAAAAAATAAAAACAGTGGAGATGTTGCAACCATTTCCTGAGTTAAGATAGGTTTCCATGCCTTTCAAGTTTCCATGCCTTTCAAGTCCTGAGATAAGATTAGTCATGAGTTATGTCTTCCTGAGTTATGTCTTTCAAGTTATGTCTTCCTGAGTTATGTCTTTCAAGTTATCTCTTCCTGAGTTATGTCTTTCAAGTTATCATTTCCTAAGCTACGCCTTTAAAGTCTATATTTCCTGAGTTGAGATAAGCTACGCCTTTGAAGTTTACATTTCCTGAGTTAGGATAAGGTACCCTTTTAAGTTTTATTGCTTGGCTAAACCCGCCCTTTATGAACCTTTTGCTATGCTGTAAAAATGCCAATAAAAGAGAAGCACGCAGATCCTTCTGGGCTCTCGCTTGCTGACTCAACCTGAAGAAACATGTGGTCCGTGTGTTTCCTATCTACCAAACGCGAGGTCCGTTAGCCCAGGCTGACGTACGTCACTGGTCCGTCCAGCAAAAGCTGGACCCCGGGATTCGAACTCCCACAACCACTGGTCCGTCCAGCAGGCGCTGGACCCCGGGATCGAATTCCCACAGGGGCTCTGCCTTCCTTTCTCTCTTCCAGAGCGCCCTCCCTGCCCTTGCAGGAAGGCCCACAGGCATCCTATAGCCTCTCAGTCATTCCTGGCTCTTCAGGACCCATGCTTCATTGCCCCCCCTCCTGGCTGCCTTCATGACGACTTGAAACCCATTCTCCTTGTCAGGATTGGGAGATTCTTGTCACCTCTCTGCAGCTTGCAAGAACAGAGCCAGGCACAGCAAGGCTCACAGCCTCAGCCGAATGGGTGAAGGTGGTCAGAAAGGCCCCAGGTGGAGCTGAGCCAGAGACCTTGGAAAGGATTTCAGGAAGTGCTTTGCCTTTGAAGGACAGGCTGAAAGTTCCCTTCCCTAACATCTTTGTGTTAAGAAGCTACAATCTCAAAGCAGACAGGCCTTGATCCTTAGGAACCTGCTAGCATGTAAGAAAGGTCAAGAATGCTTACAAAAGCAAAAGTAGTCAAGAATGCTTCTTCAAGAGAAACCCCAGACATAACACATAAGACAAGGCAACGGCTGGGAAAAGGGGAACTTGGGGGCAAAACCTGAGATGCTCCTTCCTTTGCAAAACAGGACCACAAACTAGCCTGATCTCTTGTCTTGTGAATGTTGCCATGGTGGATAGCCAGGGACCCTGAATCCAAAGGCAGATCCTATAAAATGTTTTCCATCTTCTGTGCAAACATACTGCATTGGCCATCACATAGATGGTTTGTGGTAAATATGGGTGAATTCACACAACACCCTTAACTTAGGTTAAAGGAAGAGAACTGCTACATTGGCATAATGTATCATGCCAAAATATATAAACCAGAGACTGGCTTAGCATGATGAACTTTCTTCACACAGTGACACAGGACAAGGTTCCCAGCTATTGGATTTTTTTTAAATTTAAATTTAAATTAAACTTTATATTTAAAGTTTTAAAATCTCAGTCAATATTGTCAGGGGCTCTATAGATTACCAAAGTCCCCTGCTCCTTAGAGGTTTCTTTGGGAATGCAAGGGAGAAAGAAGCCACTTTTAATCTGGTTCCCTCTGAAGCCCAAAACCTTTGCCCCTCCCTGTGGCAAGTGCCAGGCTGAGATGTGTCCACCTTGCTAAAAGTAATGCAGAAATGCCTGAAAAACCCTGGATGGCCTAAACATGAGCTGTGAACTTCACCCGTTAATTCAGTTGATGACTCCACCCAGCTCAGGAAAGAGGGTTTCTTCCCAATCCAGGTTAAGGAGAGCACACACTTCCATGATGGTCAGTGGAGTTTAACTCAGTCAGTTCAATTCTGCAGAGCACGCAAAACTGAACCACCTGGTGGGACACAACACACTTGCAGGGTCTCTGCAACTGAGTCCTGCAAAGGAGGCTGAGGGGGTCCCACAAATGCTGGGTGTGCTGACCCTGGCCAAATACAAACAGGGGTGCAAACACCCTAGACTCAGGTGGGCTCTCCTAGCCTGCAGGTGCCTGGGACTCGCCTCCTGAAGGGGTTCCTGCCTGACCATCTATGCTGCATTGTGCTGTTAACAGAAGGGGGTGCATTGACTTGGATCCCCCAATCTGTGGAACCACCCTTGCTGTGATGTCACTGCTGGTCTCCCACCCTTGTTGTCTGCTAGGAAGGCTTCGTCCTCAAAGAAACGTTTTCCAACCATGCCTGAGGCTGCTTGAGCCAGATCCCGAAGGGGCTCCACCTGCCTTCATCTTTTCCAGCACGCCCTCCCTGCCCTTGACAGGAAGGGACAACCACCTCCTACAGCTCTCCTGCCCTTCCAGGACCCCAACTTCATAGGCCTGTCTGCAGCCTTCATGAGGACTTGTTACTCGCTGTCACAATCAGGATTGGAGTTTTCCTGCCGCTTTTACAGAGAGCAACCAGATTAAAAAAAAATCTGCCAATGTTTAGCAAATTGGTGTCCACTTGGCTGGTTTTGCAAGACTGAAGCCAGACTCAGGAAGCCCCAGAGCCTCAACCAGCTGTGTGTGAAAGTAATCAGGAAGATCATAAGTGAGCGGGTTTTTCAGAAGTGGTTTGCCATTGCCTCTTTCCCAGGGCTCTGAGAGGTTGGCTGGCCCAGGTTTACCCAGCTGGCTTTGTGCCCAAGGCAGGACTAGAACTCATGGTTTCCTGGTTACTAATCTGACGCCTTGACCACTACACCAGACTGTCTCTGATCATAGCCATACAACCCTCTTAACCTGCTCACTTCACCAATGGCTGCATTCACACTTGCAATTTTTAACCATGGTTTATTTCTGGAGGTTGAATCTGGATGTGACGTTTATCTTCTTTTAAGGGCCACATTCACTCAAAATACTTCAGCAGGCTGGGAAATTTTTCTTGCAACCCCCCTGAGACAAAAAAAAAGCTCTAGGTGGATGAATTCGTTCATCCAGACCAAAATGGCTTTTTACCAAAAAGACAGATAAAGAACAATTTAAGGATTATTTTAAATGTGGTGGAGTATTACGAAAACCATCCAGGGAAACAGTTGGCACTTATATTTCTTGATGCGCAAAAAGCTTTTGATAATCTTAATTGGCAATTTTTATTCCAACAGTTGAAGGAGATGGACTTTGGCGGAAATTTTATAAACGCAATTCAAGCAATTTATAATAAAAATCAGCAAGGATACTTATAAATGGAGACTACACAGACAGCTTTGACATTAAAAAAGGCACAAGGCAGGGATGTCCATTGTCCCCTTTGTTATTCATTTTTACATTGGAAGTGTTGGCTAGAAATATTAGGCAAGATATTGAGATTAAAGGATTGGAGATAAAAGATCAAAAATATAAACTACAGGCTTTTGCGGATGATTTAGTTTTTATTTTGGAGGAACCACTAGAGACGGCTGTTAAACTCTTGCGGAAAATAGAGAAATTTGGAGAAGTCGCGGGGTTGAAGATAAACAGGGAAAAGACTAAAGTATTAACGAAGAATTTAACAGATAAACAAAAAATTCAATTCGCTAAAAAGACAAACCTTCAAATAGCGAAAAAAGTTAAATATTTAGGTATCTACTTAACTTCAAAATATACAACAATAAAAGAAGACAACTACGAGAGATTACTAAAACAAATAAAAGTGGATTTGGAGAAGTGGAAAAATCTTCAATTATCATTATTAGGAAGGATAGCGACTGTTAAGATGAATATTTTACCTAAGCTAATTTTTCTTTTTCAAACAGTCCCTGTCAAGTTAAATCAAAAATTCTTTGATGATCTAAACGCTACAATAATTAGATTTATATGGCAAGGTAAAAAAGCTAGAATTAAAATTAAATTATTACAAGATTCTAAAGACAGAGGGGGCTTTGGACTCCCGGATTGGAGACTTTATTATCAGGCAGCTATTTTGCTTTGGCTTAAAGAATGGATTACATTGAGAAACAAAAGGCTTCTTTATTTAGAGGGGCATGATTTGCAATTAGGTTGGCATGCATTTTTGTGGTATGAGAAAAATAAAGTACATAAATATTTTCAAAATCATGCTATAAGGAATGTATTGTTTTCAGAGTGGGAAAAAATTAAACATAAAATGTATATGAAAATACCTGAGTGGATTTCGACAATGGAAGCCTTTTCCTATCCAAATTTAATTAACTATGATAAACTTGTTAGCTATAAAGATATTTTGGACAAAGATGGGAAACTTAAAGACAGACAAATTCTTCAGCAACAGGGTATTGATTTAACATGGTGGTCTTACTTGCAAATTCAGACAAGATATGAAAAAGATATAAAGTCTACAGGATTTTATAAAGAACAGACACCGTTAGACAAAATATTGTTAAAAACTGATGAACATTTGATTAAAAAACTCTATAAATTTTTGCTAAGCTGGAAGATGGAAGAAGAACAAGTAAAAGAAACAATGATAGTATGGGCTAAGAATTTTGGATATTCTATAGACTTAGAAGATTGGCAAAAACTATGGGATCGAAATATGAAACTTACTAAAGCGGCCGCATATAAGGAGAATTTATATAAAATGTTTTATAGATGGCATATGACACCAGTTAGACTAGAGAAAATGTTTAAAAATGTATCAAATATGTGTTGGAAATGTAAACAAAAACCAGGAACTTATTATCATATCTGGTGGATATGTCCTAATGCAAAGATATATTGGCTTAAAATTCATAAATGGCTAGAAAAGATGACTCAGACACAAATAGAATTTAAACCGGAATTGTTTTTATTAGGAATATTAAGATTTAATTATGGAAAAGAGAATGAATATTTAATCTTACATATATTAACAGCCGCGAGAATAGCATTTGCCCAATTTTGGAAAAATGAAAAGATACCACCTGACCAGACTATTATTATGAAAATATTAGAATGTGCAGAAATGGATAGACTAACTTTAGAAATTAAAGAGAAAGAAGACACAATTTTTTTTAAAACATGGGAAAAATTTTATCAATGGTTAGCAATAAGACAGAATGAAAAAGGATGATGAAATTAAATAAGATAAATGATGTATTTTCTTTTGAATTTTATTTTTTTTTAACTTTTTGGTTAGATGTTTACATTTAACTATAATTAATTATAATTAAAAGCGTTATATTGATATTTATATTTAACTATATTTACTTAGTAATACATCACTAATAGTATATTGATTATTGTTACTTATAGAATGAATGATATGTATTGGCTTAAGTTTTTACCATTAATAGTGATAAATTCATTAATATAGCTTTTTAATACTATGTTAATCATGTATATTTAATATGTATACCCGGACGATAGTCTGCTTGCTAAAGCGTTGATTTAGTGTTGGGGTTAACCCCATTATTGTATCTACCCCTACCCTTGGTTTAATCCTTGTTTTTTACCCTATGTTATACCTCTACCTACCCTTCCCTTTTTATCCCGATAAAAAAATAATAAAACATATTTAAAAAAAAAAAAAAAAGCTCTAGGTGCAATCTGTTTAGAGCCTATAATAAACCATGGATGACCACAGCCAACCCTCCTCCACTTCCCCGGGCTCTCACCTGAGGCAAACCCACGAAGTAGGTGGCCACATTTGCAACTGAGGAGAGGTTTCCTCCCCTCTTGGCACAACTAGCCTTCAGGGAGACATGGCAGGTAACATCATGGACAAGAGAAGCCATGTTACACATCCACTTGGCATTCAAAAGGAAGAGCTGGTACCTGGAGTCACCAAAGATCTGGTAGCCAGGCACTGAGAGTGGAAGCTGAAGACAATACAGTGGAACAACTTTCAAATAATGGACGTGGGATATTGGTCATCCTGTGCTCCTCGTTGTAAGGATGGACCTGCCCATCCCATCAGCTCCCCCTGTCACTCAAACCCCCAGTTCTCCCTTCTAGGCCAAGCTGTATATATTAACATCGCCCTTCCAGGTAAGAAAAATAATCAACAATTGACCAAGATAAAGCAAAGTCCGAACTATAAGCACATGGAAGTCTTCTAGGGAGGACAAACAAAGCCTCAGACATGGGAATGTCACAGGATCCGCAGAACACCAAGTGCATCTCTGCAACCAGAGGAACTGCCACCAGGTCCCCCTAAAGCAACGTCTGGGTGGTTGCGTCAAGAAATCAGGTCACACCATCCAAAACACTGAGGGCCCTGCCACCATCTCAACTGCAGACCTAACAGCACAATTATTTTATTTAAACCAAGAAATGTCAAATTTTAATGGCTCTCGTTGTATCAGTATGGAAAGACAACACAGAAAGTGTCAAGGAAACTAAAACTTCTACCCACTCTACAATTTTCTCTCTCTGTGCCAATGGTGCTATCCCAGGCTGTCACTTTCCTGCCTCTTAGCCAGTTCTCATGCAAAAAATGATCTTTCTAGAACAGATGGCAAATGAAATTTCACTTCAGTTACAAGGAATTATAAAATCAGCTCCAAATTAGGATTAATACATGGAGATCTCATTGAAAAGAAAATCTCAAACTCTTAACATTAGGCTGGGTTCAAGGATACTGAGTGCTTCCATGAAGAAAAAGCACAGGCGGCACTAGAGTTAAGTGTCACCAACCTAGAATGGCACCAAACTCCATAACTCTGGGTGACCTTCCCTAGCAACGTCTGGAGACAAGTGACCCCATTGAAGGATAGCAGAAGTCATTTTCCTGGCTGTTGAACTATCTCCATCCAGCATGACTTTCTGGACAAATCCTAACAGGAAGGACTAAGACCACTACAGAACACTGCCCCAAGGGGTGTATCTGTGACTTTTCTCTAACGTGCTTTTCTCCAGCTACCCCTCCTTACATGGAAGAAGTTCAGGGTCCCAAGAGCAGAAGCTCCTTCTCACTGCAATCATCACCATCCCTGTCTCTGAGACCTCTTCTCCTATGTCTCCAGTGACTGCCTTTGATGTAAACATCAGACTGAAGCAACATGGAAGGGATCTTGAATCAGAAAAGGATAAAAACTACAGGTTATGCTCTTTGAGGCACAAGATATGGGACAGGCAGGAGCTGTGCTCTTGAATGTACTTTCTCTTCCAGGTGAATCTTGGTTTGTCTCTGTTTGAATCAGGAAATCCATTGGATATTCCATCCTGTGAGAATGCTTCCAATTCTTTTAATTCTTCTTTAGAAACGGGAAGGAAATTGATTCAGCCCTGTGAATCATGGACCTCCTGCTGCCAGTTCTGATATTTCTGGTGTCCCAGCCACTCACTGGGAAGCTGAGAATGAAATGCCCACTGAATTTGCATAACCAGGATAGAGAAAAGCCATGGAGCTATTATAGGCCAGGAGATCTTCTCATTGGTATAGTCATCTCTCAATCAACAATAACTGTTCTGGACCAACCAGTAGTTGAGAACTGTATGTTAGAATGTTTAGCATTTATAGGGTTAAGCACTGTTTCCTTAGGAGATAGCTTATGGGTAATGTAGTTCAGCAGTCAGTTTATCTAGTCAGTGGGAGGAGTTCAAAAGTTTATGACTGTACTTCCTGGCTCTGTGCCATTGTTTGATTCTCTTCACATTGGGACCCAGCCTCATGGCTGGAGACAGCAACCATTCAACATGTGATTAGCAATTATTCAACACGTATGTTATAATACAGGACAGGAGGACATCACTGTCTTTCAACCTAATGATATGGATTCAGATTAATATTGCATTCCAGACGTATTTCATCTTAATCGTGAGTTGTTGATTATCTCTGTGAATAAAGTATTCTTCTTTGATCTGTTCATTCGAGTAAAAGCTACCTGTCTACACGGGAGTAAGGCACTCACGACCGTGGAAACAGGATAGTTGAAAGACAACGTTAAAATTCTGTGCCTTGTATGGAAGTATGAATTGCAGCCTTGCCAGTAAATTCATTAATCTTCTTTGTATCAGCTTGGATGCAGTAAAGTTAATGCAATTCTCTATGGCTTGTCTGAGTGAAGGGAGAACAGCTGAACTCTTGCTAGTTGAAATCAGTGATTACCTTCACGTTAGCTTGGAATGTTTCAAGTAAAGGACTGTAAATATTCTTTGCATTGTTCTGAAGACGCTAGTGAATCTGTTTGCCAGCCAAAGTTGCATGTAAAGACTGCCTTTAAAGAACAAAGAAACTTTAGAACGGGCGATTTCCCCCCCTCTCCTTGCCTGCAACTCAAAATGTGTGTGTGTGCCTGCTTGTAATCTATGCTAGAATAAGTTCTCTTCGATGCAAGACAGCCTGTTTGTTCTGAATCACCCTGATTGATGGTTTGCAAGTATCAAACCTTTCTCCTTCTTTGCCTGCAATCCAGACGCAAGTTTGTTGGAAAGAGAGGAAAGTTGTTAATCTGCAGAGGCTTCGTTCAAAAGACTTTTCAGAGCAGGCAACCTCCCCCACCTGGCCATAAAACTTGGTTCGAAGACAAAGCAGTAGTCAAACCATTAATTGCCATGGTAACTAAGCAACTGGGGTTTAGAAGAGCTGAACTCCATCAAGAAGCCCCCTCCCTTGGAATCTAAAGATTGTGTCTCTAAAAGTTCAAAGAGTTGAGCAGCTTCCACTCCTTTGTTTGCAACTCACACAGTGTGAAACAAACAGGAATTAAAGTGGGGAAAACAGATATGTTTGTGCTGTGAAAGGAGACTAGCATTGTTACTGAGAGAATTGTTTTTAAACTGCAAACATTTGTGTTTTCCTCACAATTTTGTCTGCTTGGAAAGAAAAGAGAGAGACCCTTAGTTACAGCCTTGCTGGAGAATTCAGACACTTAGTTGCTAAGTGAAGCATAGGTGCAGCACCCCCCATCCAGAAGCTAAGCTGCAGAGAGCAGACTTGCACCTACTCAAGCAAGAAACATCCCCTAGAGGGTAAAAAGTGAACTTCACCTGAAACAATCACTCATGCAAGCAGTGATCCCTAGTAGTAAAAGGGTGAATTTCACTGAAACACCCAAACAAGCAAGCAACGTCCCCTTGTGGACAAAAAGTAAACTTCACCTGAAGTAATCACTCAAGTAAGCAACACCCCCTAGGGCACGGGTCGGCAACCCGCGGCTCCGGAGCCGCATGCGGCTCTTTCAGCCGTCTCCTGCGGCTCCCTGTCCTCCGCTGCCATGTGCAGTCTGAAAAAAAAAAAGTGGGATAAAAAAAGTTCAACCAATGAATTCAAACCTCTCACAAAAAAAAAACATTCACAAAGTTTGAACTGATTGGTTGAACTTTTTGGTTTGTGGGACTACCCACAAACCTCTTTCCTTCTTCAGACCGCACATGGCAGCAGCGGTGGAAGAGTCGGGAGGACGGCTGGAAAGGTGTCCCTTTGCCGTCCTCCGGAGGCAAAACCTGGGTAAGGAGCCGCGGGTGGGGGTGGCGAGTCTCGGGGTGTCTCTTCCCTGCCCGCTGGGTCTCCCCTCGCCCTTCTCCGCTGCCGCCTCTGCTAGCCCTGAGGGGGGGTCACCGGGGGTCTCGGAAACTTCCCCTCTCGGCCCGCGCCTTTCGGCCGTCTCGGCCTCTTTTGAGATTCCCCCGCAGCGACTTGCCTGGCCCTTTTCCCACCTGCTGCGCGGCGCCTCTTCGCCGTCCTCCCTCCGCCGCTGCTGCTGCCGGTGGCGCTAAGCGGGCCGGGAGAAGTGGTGCCGACCGGGCAGCCGCGGCCCTTTGCCGTCCTCCCGCCGCCGCCGCTGCCGATGGCGCTAAGCGGGCCGGGAGAAGTGGTGCCGACCAGGCACCCGCGCCCCTTTGCCGTCCTCCCGCCGCTGCTAAGCGGGGCGGGAGAAGTGGTGCCGACCGGGCAGCTGCGGCCCTTTGCCGTCCTCCCGCCGCTAAGCGGGGCGGGAGAAGTGGTGCCGACTGGGCAGCTGTGGCCCTTTGCCGTCCTCCCGCCGCTAAGCGGGGCGGGAGAAGTGGTGCCGACCGGGCAGCTGCGGCCCTTTGCCGTCCTCCCGCCGCTGCTAAGCGGGGTGGGAGAAGTGGTGCCGACCGGGCAGCTGCGGCCCTTTGCCGTCCTCCCGCCGCCGCCGCCGCTGCCGGCGGCGCTAAGCGGGGCGGGAGAA